>KN817566.1:263046-280205 GCA_000827495.1 Hypholoma sublateritium FD-334 SS-4
TCCCAAGGCTTTGGGCAGTTTCCGCTGTGGATATATCACTCTACTTAGGCAACTACCATGGGTTGATACATGAAAACAGCAGCCATGGTTGGAGCAACGTCCGCGGATCGCCTTGGACACTTCAGTACATCTCCAGCGAACCTGTCCCTCTGGCTCATTCCCGAAGTTCACAGATAGCCCGCGTCTCGTTTCGCTCGGCCCCGCCTCTCTGCACCTAGACCGTTACAACGGTGTCTGCACGAGCATCGCAAATCGCGCGGGCGCCATTCCATGCCCCCGCTCGTTCATAGCCCAACAATAAAGCCATTGCATCCACGTTAGTTGGAAAGCTTACGCGGGCGCTGTTTGTCGACGCTTCGTCCGCTGCCCCACCTCTAAGGACCGACCACTGCCGCTGCGGCGCTCGCGCAAACTGCAATGTCCGCGTTGGCGCTGTTCCTCGCTGCCCCACCCCTAGGCACTCAACATCAGCCCAACGGCGGTTGCGCGAGCTTCGATGATTGCGCGTTCCCCGTTCCACATTTCCCGCTCCCCGTTGACTGTATTTCCAACATTCAACAGCTGGCCGCCGGCGCCAGAGCAAGCTGCGATGCTACGGCGAATCCTCGTCGGCCTCTCTGATCCTCGTCGGCCTCTCTGCGACGCACCACAACTACCAGGATGTCGCAACGTTCCTGTGTGTCGACGAGAAGAAGGGACTGTTCTACTTCGATGCGTCGTACAGGCCTTGTGGCCTCAAGCAGCAGTCATTGGCGTCACCGGGAAGAAGGCCATCACGCGCTACCAAATCACCAACATATTCTGCTACGAAAATGTCCTCAGCCAGGCCGGGAGGAACCAGACCCTTGTCTTCGTGCACTCGCGGAAGGTGACCTCCAGGGCCGCGTGTTTCGGCGGCGGCGTCAAGGACAGAAATTCGCGCGACCTGCTGCCTTTCGCATTCACTATCCATCACGCAGGCATGACACGCGAGGACCGCAGTGTTGTTGAGGAGCTGTTTGCGGATGGCAGTGTGCAGGTGCTCGTGTTTATTACGACGCTCGCATGGAGCGTTAATCTCCCTTCACATACGATGATCATCAATGGGCCTCAGATATACGCCCCAGAGAAGGGTCGCTGGGGCGAGCTGTCAAGCCAGGACGTGATGCAGATGCTCGGGAGCGCGGGTCGGCCGCAGTACGACACCTGCGAAAACATCAGTATCACGAACCACTTGGAGCTACAGTGTTATCTGAACCTGCTGAACTAGCGGCTGCCAATTGACTCGCAGTTCATTGCAAAGCTCGCGGACAACCTCAATGCGAAAATTGTGCTGGGCACTGTACGGTTGCTGTACGGAACTGCGACGAGGCGGTTCGGCTCGGATACACTTACCTGTGCGTTTCCTGCATTTTTCTCTTCATGCACCTGACATCAATATCACGCAAAGTGCGTGCGCATGCTCAAGTCGCCCTCGATGTACGGTGTTGGCGCGGACTACCAAGAAGACGATATAGGCCTCATCCAGGAACGCACGGACAATGCGCAATCTGCGGCGGTCCTCCTCGAGAAGTGTTCACTCATCAAGTACGAGGGTTCTACCAGTCGGTTTACGAGCACGGAGCTCGGACGCATCGCATCGCACTACTACATTACGTATAACTCGATGATGGTGTATAGCTAGCACCTGCGCCCGACGATGTCGACGCCCGAGCTGTTCCGCGTCTTTGCACTATCGGATGAATTAAAACTCTCGCTGGTGCGTTGCGTTCTTGATGGAGTTAATATCGGCCCTTATGTTCTTTTAATAAGGTTCACCAAGAAGAAAAGGTCGAGCTCGCCAAGCTCCTCGAGCGCGTGCCAATCCTGAAGAGAGAATGTCCCTCTCCAAGCGTAGTACAGTTATAGCTTGATGCCGTAACGTCCCTGACTCTCATGTCGTCTTCGTTTATCTTAGGATTTGTCCTTGTTGCGGACATGGTGTTTATCCAGAAATCCGCTGGCCGGTAAGTTTTCGCCGTTTCCTATTGTTTCATTACTGGTCTCTGATGTTGTACGTGCAGTATTTTGTGCGCGATGTTCGAGATCTGCTTGAAGTGTGGATGAACCGTCCCAGCGAAGGCTGCGCTCGACCTATGGGTCAGCAGCCTGTAGATATGATGACAAGAAAGACTCAGGCGTAAACTGAAACAAATCTTGGGCCCCTCTGTCGCAGGTGATCTACGCATCCCACTTGCAGACTCACTTTTATTCGCCAACTTTCCCTAATCCCCATAGACGTGATTCTATTTTTGCGGTTCTTGTTTACGCCGCATATTTTTTGTATCATGCCACAACGTAAGTTTATCTCCGAGTCATCCTCCGAGCGCGATCCTTATCAGTTTTTCTGTTAGTATTCCGTTGGACCAGAGTGACTATATTATTTAGGGGCTCCGGAAAAGTGCTTGTTTTCAAACGACTTTCACAAAGTGACGTCTCACTTACAATGCTTCTCCAATCCTTGCACAACAATTCCTATTTAAATCCTTTTGGGTTAGGTCTGAGAGCTTGGAGTGCTGCTGCCATGTACTCGAATAGCGACCTTGAGTCATTTCTTAGTTGCGCCACCGTAACCTCGCTGCAACCCTGTACATTCGTAATAAATATTCTGACTCACCACCAACCAAGCATCAACCAAACACCAACAGCATTGTTCGCTCAAAAGGCATTTGCATTTCGACATAGGAACACCACGAATCCCCCCAAATGTCATCTCCTCACTCCCTCGCTCATGAAGCAACTTCCGCATCTTCGAATGAAAGTCTACACTCACAACAGGTGCTGCAGGATGTAGCCAGTAACCTTTTTCAGTCTATCTTCCATGGGAGAAAAAGGAAAATGATTTCCTTTCATTGTGTATGATATTCTGACTTGTTCGTCTTCCAGGTCGAGGCCGGCATTTCACCCAGTTGTTGGTGAGAAGGAGAACACAGAATCAATTGTTGATCCAACTGCCTCACCCGCCCCAACGTCTTCCTATAACGGGTATGGACGGATCTTTCAGAGACAGACCAGTCCTTTCATTGCCATAAGTACCATAGTTGTTGCAGGTATCCTCCATGAGACAGCAGACAGCGGGGACGAGGCAACCGATGATATAGCAAGGTTAGTTCCTTACCCGCCTGCCTTGGCAGACAGCGAGCTTATACGTGTCATATAGCATGCGAGTGATCCAATGTTGGGATATACTCTGCGGAATAATCCCTAATTTCCGCGAACAAATGCTGCAGCTTTCTGCCGATCCAAAAACACGAAGGGCTGTTTGTTCTCAAGTGAGTACATTCTGACCAATAGCCAGCTAGCACGACTTAAATATCCATGTTCTAGATTGGTGCAGGTGCCGCGGCTGCGCGCTGTGACGATACCGCTGGCCTCAAATCTTGTATCCTGGATTACGTTCTTGCGGACACCGTGGCATCAAGGCAACTTGGGTTGGAACGCAAAGGGAAAAAGGTTGATCGTGGATTCAACCATCCTATCACCGCGTCGCTGTTGTGCCCCATCAAGTATATGGCTACTGAAGAGTGAGACATTTTATTCTTATGTTGTCGTAACTCATCCGGAACATCAGGACATTCAACCAACTCAAGACTGGTCTCTTACCCTGCGGCGCATCGTTATTACCACGTTTCCTTTTCCCTGAAAATCAGGTCTACAACTCAGAGGATGTTGAGGAGGGTTGTTTCCGTGGCCACCTTTTATTGAGGGTAAGTCTTAACGTGAGCAGTGTCATTTCGAATCATATCTCAAAGTTCTTTCGGAAAGGTTGCAAAACATGTACTCCAAGGCCCTAGTGCAGCATTGCAAGGCCCAGGATTTCATCGTGGGCGAAAAGGTGTTGCTGTTTTGATCGATCTGTCCTCTGTTACACGCCCGTTACTTGCGTATTTGGGAATACAGGCATGTTCTCATCACATTGTATTTTCTTTTTTTCTGACTAAATTATTTTGGTCAATTCAGACCCATTTTTCCCTGACATCTGCAGCCACCTGGGACAGGATTGTCGGCATGTTCGACTATAATGAATTCTACTGGAATCTCTTGGAATTCTTGGAGGGGCCTGAGGGCGAGGACATCATAAAGCTGTTTAATTAGTACGTCGCAGAAGCAACTCCCTTTTCATGTTTCTATTATTCTTACCGTATCAAATGACAGTCATGTTTTTGGTTTACCAATTGTATCAAAAAGTATCAATACTGATACGGAAGAGTCCGACTTCGACGTCATCAAACTTCAGAGAGCAGCCAAACGCGCTCGCCTCTCAGCGGTCTCTACTTCTACCATGGCGCCCCCGATGGTGATTACCACGCATGACCAATCAGCAGCAATGGCGGCTACTGCATGCGCTGCCATGGAGGCCCCCAACCAACCAACGGGGTCAACCGCTACCACGTAAGAGTCAGAGTCAGACCAGTCGGCGGCCGCTACAAGCCACTACATAACCTGCTGCAAATTCCCGCGTAATTCGTAGACTCCCGTAGTTAGCTACCACATTGGAAGCACAGGTGGCCGCGTCCGTCGTTAACGACTGGAGTTGATGTTGAATAACTAATTAGCTTAGTCACTATATACTTAAATAAACCATAATTGTATTGTACAAGATTCTGCGCTCACTGGCAATGATATTTTATTACCATCTTTTATGGAATTTAACCGGTCACCCAAGCCTTGAAGTTTGAACATGATGGCGAAGTCAAATCATTCAGCCGTCAATTGCACAGTGGTCATTCAAATATGGTAACGTCTCCACAGCCTGTTCGAAATTATATAGTAGCTCACTCCCTACTACTCCTTTCCATTTTATCAGCACCGCGAGAAAGCTTGTGCATGGCGACAAACACTGTATGACATGCACCATATTACCATCCCGTTTTGACTTAACCTGAATTGCCAATATGATAAATTCTTGTGTAAAAATGTGCAACTCTCCTGCCCTGTTGCCGCTTGTCCTGAACTGTCGACCTTGATAAGCTTGTGAAGCTTACGCATAGCCACAAATATTATACTACATATGATATCTCCGCATCCAGTTGATGGAGTATAAGCTATTAGTAGTTATAAGCAGGCTGATTTGACTTGTACGATAACCCATTCATGACAATGGCATATAAACCTTTATCGGATCTTGTGTAGTTGTCAAGCCTTGGACTCATTGTCAAGCTCAAGATGCCTGCTTAAAGTTCAGGATCTTGTGAGACATCCACATAGCCACTAATCTGGCCAAGGCTTGTTTCCAGCCGTAGGTCCCATTTGCCAAATGTGTCTATTGCGGCACTTATAAGGTGTGGCAAGGATATATAATCTTTTTCCCGTTTTGCTGATGATAATTTGCTGCTAACAATCGCACACAAGAATTTCTTACGCACATAAAACAAAGCTAAAAAAGCAGATGGACGAGCTATTATTCCAGCAGTAATCTAGAAGGACATATCTCATCGTCTTACATAAATAATTGTATCCTACCTCCGATTTATTCTGTGTTAAGTTGCGCTGCTGTAGTAGATCTCTAGTATTTCCCTTTTCGGAAATAGAGGTGCCAAAACAAGTACACTAATATAATATCATAATGATCAATAGGCTGGAGAGAAATGAAGCCATGCATTACTACATATTGTATCTATAGTAAGCGTTATATGTACTAGTTTCTGTGCTAGTGACTCAGGCCACAGGATCGACGCTCCTTATCCCAGCCGGAAAATGCAAAGTCGATACTGGTGTGTTGGCGGTTTCGACAGCGCTCAGCCATTCACAACGGTTGATGGTGTTCGTAACGTCACCTGAGGCGGGTGGAGCTACTGAGCTAGATACAAGAGCCTGTATTTTCGGGTACAGGCGGCTGTTATCATATTTATAAACTTCTAGAAATAATAAAAGGCTCGAAGTCGGAATGAAGTCGCTTAGAGGTGCACACTGCACACAAGATTCTTTTAATTGTAATCGTTTTTATCAGAGATACGTTATAAATGCTGAAACTTGGCTGCTCCGGAGAATGCAGTGACGGTTGTGGGCAGAGAATCACTGCCTATTAGTAGTAGTATACTGCCTTGCATAGCCTCTTATTGTCACATAAGATTTGACACGCACTGCCTTTATCAGTTGCTATATATTACCTTGACATGGTATCGTAGATTACCAACTCGAACGCTCACTGGCAACTCAACCATCCCAGCACATCCTATTAGCTGACTCTCATCTGATTACACAAATGATTTCCCTACCTGTAGAGATATGGATCCTTATCGCGCACCACCTATCCAACAACGATCTCCGTGTAGCATTCTGCGTCAATCAAGCGCTTTTCCATGCTTACATGGACCGATGTTGGGGAAAGGTCATTCTGGAGACCCAGGATATGGCTGAGGCCATGCATCTGCTCGAAAGATTATCGTAAGGAGGCTGCTTATACGCGCGCAGATGAATGGGGACTGACGTCAGATACAGCGATCCATTTGTCGCCTACAAAGTCAACGATCTCGTTCTCCGCTTCAACAACCACAAGTTAGCAAAACCATTCCGCCAGCTCCAACAACACTTGGGGTCTGCCTTGAGAGGACGCATCAAGACCACCGTGGATTTCATCAAACATGCGCTGCGCCGTTCGCGGGAACCCGACCTTCCTGATGTTGTGGAAAAACTCATCATTTGCGTACCGGGCTTCGTCAATGTCCATATCCTGGACATTGAGTCCTGTCAAGGCTGCATCCCACAAACGTATGACCTAACCCCGCTTTTTAAAGCGTTCTGGGCAGCGTTTGGGGGCAATTTGATGTTCTTGAACATTATTAGCGGCAGCGTCGAGACCTACCGCAGTATATTGTTGTCCACCCCAGTGCTCACTAGTTCCCTCCAGGGTCTTACCATAGATTTTTCCAGCCACAACTTCTCGGAAGATAGAGCCATTGAAAAGGACGTCATCTGCTCCCTCGTCGCGCCCTTTGTCAAGAGCTTGAGCGCATATCTTGTATCCCTGTGCATTACGTGCCACCCTGGCGTGCCATGGGATATGTCGCCCGTGTTCATCGAGTGCAATTCTTTCCCATGTCTTCAAAACCTGTTCATCTCAATGGAAGTTGAAGAGGGGAACCGCAATCTGATAGGACTCGAGAAAATTGTTTCAAACTCGAAGGCATTGCGGCGTCTCCAAACATATCTATTCCCGTCGTTGCTAAATCTGGACGATGGTCAGCTCAGCCGATGGCATCTGAAATGCCTCCAGGAAAAAGAGTCCTTGGGGCAGCTTCAGGAGCTCGAAATTTTCTCGGAAGCACTGGGCTGGGGTGCTCTGTCAACCATCCTTGCCTATATCAAGCGCACGTCAGCAACACTATGTCGTCTCACCATCCGAGGTCGATACCTTGTACAAGAGGAGATAACGGCGGTTATCAAGGCGGCCTCGGATTGTCCTGCACTACGATATTTCTCGTTTAATATCTGCGTCTGTTGCTTCAAGATCCAGGTTATTGACGACATGGCGGTTTTTCTTCCGAACTTGGAGGGCTTGTCTATAACCCTTTCGCCAAGCAGAAGTGAATGTGAGCATGCAACGCTATGGGTGAGTTCGAGCTCTTCAGATAAAGTCGGACCTAGCTGATGTCAATCTTTAAATCTCCCCAACAGAGTGAATTTACAACTGGGCTGGAGACACGGACTTATAATACCTGGAAACTCAAGGCCATATCTATTTGCCATGACAATTGGTTATGGGTTAATGCCGCGCAATCGCAATTTTTGTTGAAAAGAGAAACATACAATGACGAATTTGCCGTGGTTTATTGATAGTGTACTGTCGCATTACCGTCGATACCTTTGGAATGATTTCGGTGCCGGTGGCATCTCGGTTCAATTATGCTGAAGGAGCCGGCGTTTTACTTCAACTTAGGCCAGCTGTTACTCATTGTTGAAGCAATTCGACGTAGAGATTCAGCATATGTCGGTCGCGTATATAGGGACGGGGTACTTACTATCGTTCGCAGTTCCTAATTCCGCTTAATTTTGGAGAAACAAATAAACATCTTCGTATTGTCCATTATCAAACTGAGATGGGTGAGTTGCGGAGCCTTTTGATCAACAGAAGGGTGTCGTGTACGTACTTAGTTTCCACACGAGGCTGTGTACAACGCTGCCGCAAATTGCTCGTCTTATTTAATCGCTTGACACGGTCCGATAGCAATCTGCTTTCTGGGTTCGCTCAGCGCTCACCTCTCCGATTGAGCTGATATCTGCATCGACGGAGATGATTGACTTACCTTTGGAATTGTGGCTCCGTATCGCATATTTCCTCGACAATGATGACTTGGACAGGATGTTCACGGTCAACAGGCCACTATTCAATGCGTCTATGGACCACCGCTGGAGAAAAGTCGTCTTTGAGACCCGAAGCCTCGGCAGGGCGATGCAACTTCTCGAAAGATTATCGTGCGTATGTTCGATAGCGTATGCCTAGATGGTCGACAAATGAATTTGCGAATTAGGGATCCATTCATTGCTGAGAAACTAAAAAGCCTTCAAATCGTTTTCAACACACACGCCAGAAAGCCGCCCGCTGCATTTGCCCTGAAAAACCGCATGAAAGGTACTTTGGCGTCGCTGAAGACCGCGCTGAACCACTCCCGCAAAGCGACGTTAACCGACTTTGTGACGGAACTGGTCGCGTGCGTACCGACCTTCACAAACGTCCGTGACCTGACTATCGACTGTTGGGACTTCCCACAGGCGGACGGGTACGATCTCTCGTCAATATATAAAGGCTTCTGGGCGGCGTTCGGGAACAATTTGGAGTGCCTGACGCTCATGGGGAACCTGGAAAGCCATAACAGCGTAATATCGTCGGCACCAACGCTCAGCAGTGCGCTTAGGCATTTGCGTATCGATTTCGGGGAGAATCTCTATGGGAGCAATCCAGACACGCACCACGAGATCTTAGCCAGCGTCATCGCGCCCTTCGTCAGGAGGTTGAGCCCACATCTTGAAGGGCTCAAGATATGGTGCTGGGCGACGCTCGACATGTCCCCGTTCTTCGCTGCGTGCAACTCGTTCCCGCAGCTCGAGTACCTGGCCGTCCGCATGGCATTTGACAAGACACTGCGCGAGCCGTCCGGCCTGGGGGCCCTCCTTTGCAACACCGCGAAAACGGTGCGTCAGCTCGAGATGCGGCTTAACCCGTCGCAATTTCATACAAATGTGGCGCTGGAAGCGGAGCTCGGGCGCTGGCTGCTGGAATGCCTGAGCGACGAGCAGTGCATGCTACAGGTACGCGAGCTCGACCTGTACCCGACGTCAACGGGTGATGGGCTGGCGGTCGTCCTCACCAGCGTTGGGCGTGTGTCTACGACGCTCCGCAGGCTTATTATCCGTGACCGGTATCTCGTGCACACAGAGGTGCTGGAGATCATTGACGCGTTGTCGGCGTGCCGGGGGCTGCGGTACCTCCGCATGAATGTCCTGCGCCTCGACATTGACATCATGGATCGCATGGCAGCTCGTCTGCCGAGCCTGGAAGGCCTGTGGTTGTCTCTTGGGGACTACAATCCAACGGGGTTAAGGGTGCGCCATTTTGCTCCAGATGCTTCTGCGTTATCACCAACTTTACTTCTAGAGCGAGCTCTTAGAGGCGCTAGTGGCGAGGCAGTACAAGTGGAAAGTGGAAGATTTGTCCTTGTGGCAGGGTGGGGCGGAGGTCAGCGTGGACGTAATGCGCAGGTTCAGCGCTGCCATTCCTGGGATTGAGAGCTTCTTTGAGAGAGGACACAAGCTGTGATACCTAGAACACTGCAGAGTCCATCAGGAAGAGAACTTGTTCCAGAAATTCTTTGTTCGAGCTTGGGTTTCCCCAGGGTTTCCCATAAGACTGGAAAGTTTACGTTGAAAACATGACAAACAGAGGAGAACCCAGGAAATTCTTGTTTGAGGCTTTGTCAGTGCATGTTCGGCATTGCGGCAACGTTGAGGCAGGTCAAAATCTGCAGACCATACCTAAGTTTTCCCCTTTTTCTCAATCCTCCTTTCTAAGGCTCGGAAGAAAGAGTTACACCTTACGCTGGTACTTACTCATAAACCCAATGTGGGTGCAATTTTTACTTGCGTATGGTCAGAATGAGTCAGGCAGGCCGGAAGATACCGAACCGAGGCGTCGGCAGGATAAGTTTTGAATAGGGCGAGCCGAGGCGACGTGTAATAAAAAACAGGCTTACAAGTGAACCACGACCATCGCTCATCATCCCACCTCGATATCGTCAGCTCTTCAACATTCTGTCTCTCCACACCCCCCATTCACACAGCGCCCTCTTCTGTTACGGCAGAGGATTCATGCTTCGACCTCCAATTGCTATACCAAAGGATAAAAGATATTTGCCCAGATCCCCCACTCGTTTTGTGAGTAAGCACCATCTTGCGGCTGGCGCCAGTGGCTTACCCATCGTTCCAGCGTTAAAAACCCTTTCAATTGCCCAACATGGCCGGAGTTGTTAACATTCGCCGCGATGTCGACGACAAATTCTACCGCTACCGGTATGTTTCCCTCTGCATAGGTGATGCGAGATCCGCCGACTCACTGCCTCGTGCAGCATGCCCGTCTTGACCACTAAAATCGAAGGAAAAGGAAATGGTATCAAAACTGTCATCCCCAACATGTCCGACGTGGCCCGCGCTCTCAGCAGGCCTCCCACCTACACCACTAAATTCTTCGGGTGCGAACTTGGTGCACAGACCACCTTCGACGAGAAGAACGACCGCTACATCGTCAACGGCGCGCATGACGCCAACCGCCTCCGCGAGCTGCTTGATGTCTTCATCGACAAGTTCGTCCTCTGCAAATCGTGCAAAAACCCCGAAACCGAGCTTGTCATCCTCAAGTCCGGCAGGACTGAGGAAATCATCCGCGACTGCAAGGCGTGCGGCGAGCGCACCGGCGTCGACATGCGCCACAAACTCACCACGTTCATTGTCAAGAACCCGCCCGTCAAGATCAAGAAGGGCAAGAACAAGAACACGGGTGGCGATGCTGCGGGTGGCGTGGGCGGCGGCGGTAACCCTGACCCAGCCGGCGAACACGCGGACTCGCCCCACGAGGATGGGAACGAGAGCGATGATTATCTCACCAAGAAGATCAAGGCCGAGGCCGCGGACCTCAATACGGAGACCGCATTGGCTAAGGAAGACTGGTCTGCCGATACGTCCCCGGAGGCCGTTAAGCAGCGTGTTAAGGCCCTTGAGGGCACCCTCGCCGCAGCCACCCTCGCTGGGGGTGATGACGATGGTAGCGACGACGACGCCAACAGCCCGTACGCCGTCCTCGGCCGCTGGATTCAAGAAAACCCCGACGAGGATACAAAGGCACGCTCGTTGGCAATCTACAAGAAAGCACAGGATCTCGGCATCGAGAAGAAGCACAAGACTGTCACCGTCCTCGTACAGGCGCTGTTCACCGCCAACATTGCGGCAGAGGTCGAGAGCTACGGCGCGCTGCTGACCAAGGTGGTGACCTCCGAAAAACACCAGAAGTCCCTGCTTGGCGGTGTCGAGCGCTTCATCGGCTTCACCCACCCAGATCTGCTTGCGACGGTCCCAAAAATCTTGATGGCGTTCTATCAGATTGATCTTCTAGACGAGGAGGTGGTCACCCAGTGGGGCACCCATGTCAGCAAGAAGTATGTCGACAAAGACACCAGCAAGAAAGTCAGGAAAGCCAGCGAGCCATTCTTGAAGGTATGTTGGATATTTCCCACCATATGAAATACAATGATTGACACGGATTTCAGTGGCTCCAGGAGGCTGATGACGACGACGACGATGGTGATGAGTAGGTCATCGTTCATTTAACGTTGTTCAACTATGTGATATCCAGTCTCTCCATCTTGAAACATCATCTCTTTTAGTTAACGAGCAGTTGTGATTGATCCATATTTGATACGTATATCCTGGTCACCATTTCATCGATCTCGTTCTCTTTTTCTTACGGTACTATTTTGATACTGTTAGTAGTTTCTGGTGTACATACTTTGCACTTGCGTTACTTTTTACCCGAAATACCTTCCTTCAGAATGTTGCAAATTTGTTGCATGATCTTCGTAAAATTTGTTCAACATGTACAAGTATGTCGTGCAACAATGTTCATTTGATAAATGTGGATTTCAGCTCAATAACACCTTTGCAGCAGCTCTACATACTGTCCTAGAGGAGAGCCAAGCCAGTGATTGCAACAGCGAATATGGTGCCGACAATCGATAGGCAGTGCTTGTGGACAGCGGCGCTCTTGCCGGCAATGGTGTGTAACGGTTCGCTACCTTTTACTACTTTATCTTATCTTACCCGTTATCTCTATGCTTACACCTATGCCTTTATGCCATATGATTACTTATGTTTGTACGGACTCTCCATCGTATATATAGTCGGTACCCGTGTTAGTTACAATCTTGGGAATTCATACGAGTTAAAACCGTCTATCGAGTTCCACCCCGTGTGCCACTTCTTGACGTCGTCACCGCAAGTCACGACGCTCATCGAACTGTCACATCTTTTTGACGCTCWACTACTCTYAACCWAMCMAMCMAMCYTYKCTTAACTCTCTACTCTCTTGCTGCTCGCTACGCGGAACACCTTCGGCTTGATCACCCGGACAATCCAGTACTTGCAGCGAACAATACCCTCTCAATYTACTTCAAACTACAAAATCYCAAAAACAGCTAAGTTTCAATTTGTCTTATTTTACTGAATATGTATGCACCTGCAGGAAAYCCRTATAACCTTCGTCGCCGCGCCGCGAGCGCYRCTCAGAACGCTGCCGCGGGCGATGTGAAGGAAATCTCTCACGCTGGGTCGGACRYYGAGTCTGACGGGRCCCCTGGYCTCACACTYGAGGCGGATCACTCYCGTCGTTTGTATAGCGACGTGGCCGCTTCGAGGGCTCCTTCTCTCACTAGAGACGAGAAGGAGGAACTGATCCCCGCCGAGCTCAGGAAGCCCGGTGAATGGGAAATCAGGTCCACCGCCGGTCCCCATAGTAGTGAGGTGTTCGCGCCGAATGTGGCCGACACCGTCGAATACGACGAACATGTGATTAATACCTCGTCCTCTGACGAGGAGCCCGAACGCGAGGCTGAGTGGACACCCGTTGTCCGTAAGAAGCGCGGCCGAAAGATGGCCCGCGCTGCACCCGAGAACACAATGCCTGTAATCGACAAGGCGATCGAAGCGGCGGAGAAAGCTCTGACCACTGGCCAGCGCGCGCTCATTGCAAAGCGCGCTGAGAAAGCCGCAACGCGCCGTCGTCGCGAGAAATCCGGTTCCCGCGGTGAGGGGCCATCTCGGCTCAAAGGGAAAACCGTCGATCCCCGCGAATGGGGAGCCGCTGGTCTTGAACACGAAGAAATCGACGTAGAAGCGCAGCGGGCGATTCGTGAGAATTTTAACGCTCTCAAGGATCGACGCCGCGACACAGGAAAGTCCAAGAAAGACAAGCCTAAGAAAGTGCGCGAGAACAAAGCCCCGCGCACGCGCACATTGCCTAGGGGGTCGCTTCCGCCGCACGCACGCACCAGCCAGACGCCCAGGCAATCGGAGGCGCGCGACGTACGCCCAGCGCAGGTCATTAACCCCAAGAGTTACGTTGGGGTGACTCTGAACCAGGTGGGGCTTGTTACGCCGCGCCGTCGCTCTCAGAAACCGGACAGCAGCTCGCCGTCTAGCTCAACAGACGAATCGAGCGACGCGTCGTCGGATGAAGCGAGCACGGAGTCCTCTTCGGACGAGAGCTACAGCTCGTCGTTGGATTCCAGCTCATCGAGCTCTGATACAGAGAGCGCTCCATCCAGGAGACGCTCCCGACGCAGATCGCGCAGCAAGCGCTCTAAGCGGCGCTCGACAAAGCGCAGCCGATCTCGCCTTGGGGTCAAAAGCTTTAAGCCCAAAGTGTACGATGGCTCGCCTGACGCGCGCGCGTACAATCGTTTCGTTAAAGAAAGCGAGATGTATTTAATTGATAATAAAATTAAATCTAAACGACGTGCTTTCATACTGTCGTACTTCTTGGAAGGCCGCGCGTATGACTTTTACATTCAGAAAGTATCGCGCAATGAGTCCAAATGGACACTAGAAAAATTCTATGCTGAACTCTATAATTTCTGTTTCCCCATAAACTTCACTATTCAGCTTCACAAAAAGCTGCAGAAGTTGTACCAGAATGATAAGTCTGTCAGTGAATATTCTCATGAATTAGAAGAATTATTCGTCATGATTGGTACAATTAGCAAGCGCGAACGCGTAATTAAATTCTGGAACGGTGCGCGACCGTCAATCCAACAGGGACTCTGGCTGCATCGCCTGAATCCCGATACGGCTACTTGGCGCGAAGTCGTCGATCAAGCTGAAATTATCGAGACCGCGGAACGCGCGGTTGGCGAATTTAAGGACCGCCAGAGGAGCGAGAAGAAGAAAAATGACTCGCGTCCAAAGGAACGGTCGAAGCGCAGCTTCCGACATGATAAGCGCCCGCAATTTGTTCAAGGAAGTAGTGGAAATCATCCGCACGCTCACGCGTCGTCTGGCGATCGACACCGTGGCGCAATTAGAGCGCGAGGAGGACACGCCGGACGCTCGTCTAATTTTATTCGTCGTGAGAGACCGCGCGAGACCGCGCGCAAGCCATTCACACAGCTGTCTGAGAAGGAGATGGCCGAACGACGTGCTGCGGGAAGATGTTTCCGTTGTAACGAAACTGGCCACATGTCCCGCAACTGCCCACAGGGTAATAGCGTATCCGGTAGAGGTGGAAAGCCTCCCGGATTGGCTACTCACAATATGGAATTCATTGAAGAAAAATCCGAAGAACCGGAAGTACTCGAGAGTCTTCCTCTCGGGTGCATTGACTTTGAATCAGATGAGGAATGGGTGGAATTGCCAGCCCGTCCTCGCAAGCATCTAGGAGATTGCTACTCTACGCAAGCCCAAAAAATTCTGGCTGATTACCAGGAATATCCGGGAGACCATAGATATAATATGTGGCCCGGGAAACTTCGTGATCTCAGGTTTGACGTGATCAAGGCACGTCGAGCTAGATATCTAGTAATTGACCATGTTACTAAATTCAGGGTCCACGTTCCTYGTAAATTTCTGCGCAATCCGCGCTTTAATTTGCCTGGATGGTACGCGCGAAGGCGGGAACGTCATTTGAATCTCCCGCGCCACGCGCGTTTACCTTGCGTGATGGGCTATTGTCTAGCTGAGGAAATATTACCATTGCTAAATTCTGGAATTAATTCCCACTATCCAAATGTCAAAGAGGATACTGAACCAGCGGGTCGCTTTGCAATGGATCCCACGGACAGTACTCAGATAACTTGGAAGATCAYGGACTATGATCTTGAGCACGCCGTGAGCGTGCCGCGTGAATTTTTAGAAAATCCTGATCTYGACATAGTTGGGTGGTATTACGAGCACCTAGAAGACAGTGGAATATATGATTCCATGTACRGTGCACATGTGGTGAATAATCATGAACCACCAACGCCTCTATCCGAGCTTTCTGTCAATGTAATGAATATTGACACTAATTCAGAGGTTCCACCTGCACCTGAGCCGGCACAGTCAAGCTCTGAAATGGAGGAGGACCTCCCTGACTTGATGTCACTCAGTGACRCTGAGTCTATGTATCAAGATGATATTGACACAGGCACGGATCAGGGCTCCATGCCTGGTTTACAGGATGTCAGCGACACGGTATCTAAAATAAGCGCCCGTGAGGACTTAGACAACATGTCYGAGGCGGACAGCTATGATGCTGTTGAATTGGATGATTTTCTCGATGGAGAAGACATTGAGTCATTTGACTTAGGTGTGATGGGTCCTGTGTATACCCGTCGTATCACTAAGTTACTTCAAAGCTGTCAACCCTATCCGGGTGACAATTGGGACTATGATGAGCAGTCCGTGAGCTTCCCCATGGCCRATCGGTTCGTGGTGACGTTCTCGGGTGAAATGTTTATTATTAAAGATTTATTAAGAAACATGACGTCCTATATTTCTGAGGGACGTGTGCGCTATGAAGCTTTCTCGCTCGGCCGTTGGTACGCCACGCTGTGCGCGCAGGCCTATGGCGCTCGCTCGCCCTCGGATACAGCCGCGCGGTGGCTGCGCGAGCGCGAATATAATTCAACGGCAATGGGACGCGTTCTGGAACAGCGCATTGAGCAATTACTGCAACTATGTGGTCCATATCCCGGAGATCATCCGGATATGATAGACTTCATGGAGCGCTTCCGAGCTGATGCTCTTGTGAGAGATATGCAACATTTTTACATTAAAGATACGGCTCGTCAGACCGTGTCAGTACTCAGCCGCAAAGAGGCAGAGGACCCTGATTTCCATATTGGTGATTGGTATGATCAGCAAATGCTTGCACTTCTGCAAGACGAAGAGCATGCTGCATTTCACGCGCAAGAGGAGACACCGGCGCTTGATTTGGCGTCGGTCGCGTACTCTGAACAAACGTGGACGCGCGTGCGACCTCTAATTGATGATCTGTACACGCTACGTCGTGTACGAGCTAATAATGATGTTCCATTTATGGAACTCTGTGGGATTCAGACGCCYCGCGAAAAATACACGGCGCTGCAGCGCAATGCGGCAGCCGTGAAAGGGAAAGTGCGTACGGTTCCTAAACCCGTTGTAGTCACGGTAAAAATAAATGGACACCCTGTACGCGCATTGCTGGATTCTGGTTCGCTCGGCGACTTCATGTCGACAAATATTGCGGATCAATTAAAAGTCAAGCGCACTGAATTAAGTACGCCGCTCACGCTTCAGCTTGCCGTGCAAGGCTCGAGGTCTAAAGTAAATGTCCAAACTGCTGTAGATTTCGAGTATCAGCAGATTAAAGAGACCCGCACATTTGATATAATTAATGTGAACTCTTATGATTTAATTTTGGGTACTCCGTTCATGTACGAGCACCAGGTGTGCGTAGGATTTAATCCTGCGCGCGTTGTCATTGGGAGCGTGACCGCACAACCCATCAGAGTTGGCGCGGAAGCGCGCTTAATGGCACAAGCRATTTCTTTTGAGAATGACGCGGTGCGGAGGGCGCGTGAACAGCTCGTGCAGTATGCTGCGCCCTTGTGCAAGGATATGGCGGAAACGCCGCTGCCGCC
>KN817567.1:0-91010 GCA_000827495.1 Hypholoma sublateritium FD-334 SS-4
TACCGCCATATAGTGGAATTACTTGATGAGGATGACGAAGAAAGTTCCCAGATTATCAAATTCTACAACCAGTAAGACCTTTTGGTATATAGTAGTTTTGTTGCTGATCCTACATCTAGCCATGTTTTCGGAGCAAAGGATCCCGGCGTTGATACTGATCTCAATTTGTCAGCCGCAGAGGATGAGTATGCAGTAATTAAAAGACAGCGAGCCTCAAAACGAGCGCGTCTCAATAATTCCGATTAATGTATTAACTATATACTTATAATTACAACATAATTTTCTTTGCCAATTATTTCCTCTTTTTCATGTAGTGAATAGCCAGGTCTAATTCTGAGAAAATTGTGGCAAGTAATTGACATCCGAGATCTGATATGCAAGTGGATATTCTGGTATTGCAGTACAAGAATTGAAACCATGACATGCCCTTCTTGTCGTACTGCTGGGTGAGGACAAAAATCTTCAGCATTCCCAATGGCACAATTTTATTTTCTGCTGCGATGGGGGGTAGCATATTCAGTCAGAATCATATGATCCAAGAAGTTTGATTTGTTCATGTCCTACTATCTATGTGCCTGCAATATTGTTGACATTTCAGAAGTAATATTAGATTTACACCAGAATCATATCATTATTTGACTAGGTAGTTATGCTCAAATTTCTCGACATTGCACAATCTGCGTTATAYATATGCAAGGCGAGCCTCGCGATCTGCCTCGATAATCATGCCCAGATTTGTTTACGCTGACTATGAATGTAGAAAACACAATAATTGGAGTCAATGAGCATTGAAAGAAAATCTGGTGATACAAGACAACAATCAATAAATTAGGGAGTATTGGACAATCTCATAGCAGGATTGTAGATACGAGAAAAACATGTAGGCAGTGCTAATGCAAGACAAGAATTAATAAACTGGGGGGTCTTGGCTAAATTTATAGCAGGATTGTAGATATAAGAAAAGTATGTAGGTGGTGCTAATGAAAGACCAGAATCTAAAATCTAGGTGATAATGGTCAAATTTATGCCAAGATTGTAGATACAACAAGCCTAATCCTACCATATATACACCTGCAAATCTGACGCTCAATCAGCAACTTATRAACATTACGCAAAAGCTCCTTTCTTATCATGCCCGGCAAAGCATTGGGACCATATCTAGGTGGTATCTTATATACAGCCCTATCAAGGGTATACAATGTTGTATAATGTTCTACTCGTTTTGCTGATGGTGCACCGCGTCCACATAGTCTGGATCAAAGTTGATCAGCTATTTTTGTCTACCGGGGCCTTTAGTAGTATACCTTGCACAAGCTTTCTTCCCTCCGGCGTGAGCCGCCGCCGCACCTTCAAGTTGGCGTCGTCGGCGGAGGCACCCACCAATAGCTCGGGGGATCGGTAGTACATGGGCATTGCAAAGGAAGCAGAAATGAACGAATGCTTGGCTGGAAGCCACCCTGGGGCTCTTAGAAGACAAAAAGATGTTGCTTTTTGTGCTGCACTAGAATATTCCTGGGCCCACTCGCACTGGCGCTTTATATTTAGCGTGGCCGCCGCTTGTCACGTATACGGTATTCCGTGGCCAGAAACGCTTCTTGATGTTGCTTTTGCTTTGGCCTTGGGCCTGGGCGGGGGGGCGTAAGCGGGAATCCGAAAGGCGGGTGGGGAGCCTGGTGCTGGCACGCTGGGTTTATATACACAAAAATGGCACGCGTGGTCAAGTGCGTTTTGTTTTATGTACATGCCCGCCTGACAGACAGACAGACATTCCTTCGTTGGCTCCGCTAATTTAATCTGCGCCCCTTATCGATGCTGCTATCTAGTATCGGCCGCCAATCAGAGTTCTGCACGCGCCTTCCCTTCAAGAGGCGGGAGCCAGAAGACATGCATGCACGCACGTTCATTGGCTCCAAGGGTTACGGTGTTCGAGAACCGCAAGGTTAACTCGACATTTGACATTCAACATTTCTGATTCCCATCGCACAGCCTCATCACATGCCCCTCCGTCCTGCACCAACCTACGCCCTCTTGCCTCAATCTCTACATTCTCAGATTTTCACCAGAATATATTTACTCTTTTATCTCAATACAATAAATAGTTTTAAGCCAARTGCCTGCCAGTCTTGCGGTATGGGTGTGGAAACTGAGAACGGGGACCCCGAAACTGAAGAGATCAGAGAGGTCACGTGACTTGCCGCACAAGCCGACRTCCTCAGATCATCTACGCGCCGACGACGCRTTTGAACTTTGCCCTGCTCACGCGCGCACCCACTGAAGCTGCAGAAAATTGTAAATAAACATTATCGCTTGGTCATTTCGTGGCCTCAAATTTACATGAAGTTTGGTGCAGCTCATAACAGCACCGATACTTGTAGTTTCTACCTCAGCGCGGGTGACACAGTGCACGACGGGACGAYCGCYACGCGCGCTTGGGCTATCCTTCAGGAAAAGTAGAGCGTCATGAGTTCAAAACTTCAATTATTAATGCCCTTCATGCATACAAAGCCTTTAATTGTTTAGGTAGTACATCTTGCAAAAGAATTGGGTTGTAGAGCAGATTTGGGATAGATAGCTTTATATAAATCACCCATTCATTCAGAGAATACATGGTTTATACTGCAGTCGATKCATAGGAAGTAAGAAAGTATCCAGGGTATATGTAAGGTATACGTTCAATATAAATATAATRAGTGTTAGATTCTGATAAACTCCCTATCGRAAATACTACAACTTTCAGAAATTCTCTTGCATCTCTGGGCATGGTGGAAATTTCTACAGATAACTATAACTTATGCACTGTAAGAAATCTCGCGTAAGGGCGGCGCATGGTCTAAAAGGCAAATGAAGGGAGCACGCCCTTCATCCATGGGAGGGCCAGGGAGGCGAGCGCGGAATTACAACCAGCGTTCCACTACTTTTTGGACAAAAGCGGTGCGCATGCACGCGTTCTTGGGTACGCAACGCGCTGCACCTCTCTGGAGAAATATCGAACCCACCGAGCAACGGAAAGGGATGGTGCGCGCTGGGCGCTCGGTCGTCGGATATCAGAGAAGATAGATGAGCAGGCACTTGCAGAGAGGCTCGGAGAGCTCATATAAACAATGCGCTGCCATTTTAAGCCGTTGGGGATACATTTGGCGTGCGCTGTGCACGATGCAGGCGCGCGGGGAATCCGTGAAACGCTGCGCTCGGCGGGATAGCGGAGGCGTCACTGTCACAGACGTGGGTGATGAAGAACACATTCCAAATCGGCAGGAGCGGCTTCTCTGAC
Organism: Hypholoma sublateritium FD-334 SS-4; assembly: GCA_000827495.1. NCBI lineage: Eukaryota > Fungi > Basidiomycota > Agaricomycetes > Agaricales > Strophariaceae > Hypholoma > Hypholoma sublateritium. The sequence goes on from KN817567.1 coordinate 3,272, forward strand.
TACTTATATAGAGATTTCCCTCACCCGCTCGGATGGCCGGGATAGCGCACAGGGGTGTGCGTGATGCAAGCACTTGGAGGGAGCGCACTGGGATACACGCAATGCAACACAGCACGCGCGCGCGGACACATATACCCTCCAGGGTGCACACATGCGTGCGAGACARCGCACACGCGCAGCGTGCCACAGTCTTCCTGCCGCGCTGTTGCAAGTGAGTGCGCGCCTGAGCAGGGCAAAGTTCAAACGCGTCGTCGGCGCGTAGATGATCTGAGGACGTCGGCTTGTGCGGCAAGTCACGTGACCTCTCTGATCTCTTCAGTTTCGGGGTCCCCGTTCTCAGTTTCCACACCCATACCGCAAGACTGGCAGGCAYTTGGCTTAAAACTATTTATTGTATTGAGATAAAAGAGTAAATATATTCTGGTGAAAATCTGAGAATGTAGAGATTGAGGCAAGAGGGCGTAGGTTGGTGCAGGACGCACCTAATAGTGCCATAGTATTGCAATACTAGCTACAACCATAGTGGGTGGGTGTTGCAATAATCACTACAACTGTAGTACTGTCTAAGCAGTAGCCCAGCGGGCATGGCTGGTGCAATACTGCTGCAATACTGTTGCAATATCCCGCCCCTCTACCATAATAGATGGCGGATGCACTCCTCCGCTCCTTTTGATGCGCCCATTGTCATGTTTCTCCGGGTCTATATATAAATATGAGCAGCTTGGGTCATAATTATCTATTTTGATCACCTCTCGACCGCTGCTAGCTTGGTTCATCCCAGACGTGCTATTAATAATACTACCTCGTACCCTCGGGCCCTTCGCGTGCCGCGCAGCTTCCCTGCCGGCCCTGTTTCCTGCACTTTCCCGGCCGTTCTCCGCCATTCCCCCGGTCCCGCCGCTGCGCCTTGACCGCCGGACCTTCCGCCTGCGCGCTTTCGTGCTGTTCCCAGGTGCATGTGTGCCGCGCGGATTTCCTTCCCAGCGCTTTGAACTTACCCAGCTGCTTCCCGCCGTTCCCCGCCGCCGTGCGACCCACGCATTCCACATCCAGGTATGTGCACCTTTCTCTAGTGCATGTGAATTACAACATGCGCGGTGCGGCGATCGTGCTTTGCCTTGCGCGCCCAACTTTATGGGCGGCTCTGCTGCAGTCCCGGCCCATTGCCTTCCATCGACAATCTATATTTAAATCTATAATGTTTCTACTCTGGTACTTCGGTCATGGGTGCCTTTTTTCTACCGTCCAGTTCTCCTGGGCGTGCCACACTTGGATCCGCACTTCCTTGTCGAAGTCGAAGTCAGCGAGAATCTGGGCGACTAATAATAGGTTAGTGCTGACTATCCAATCAGAGATCAGATATTTAGACGCTGAAAAAAACAGTCTTATTTTCATGTAGGCTCGTATTTTGCGCTGAGAGGCATGAAAGTTGGCCAAACATATGCTTGGGATGTCCTTTCAATTTTCTGCTAAAAATTTGGTTCAAAACAGGCCGGGAACAAGTCTAACAGCGCATGTCCAAATCAATCAGCCAATTGTATCGCAAATAGATAGGCGCTGAAAGTACCGTACGGAATATAAAAACACAGTATAGTACATGCAGATCTGAGCCAAAGACCTTCAAACTTTGGGAAATAGTAGACCAAGTAGATTCAAGTAGATATACAAAGTTATTTCGCTCAAATCCGTGCACTGAGTAGATTTATCGAGGTGCGGCCGCATTATACCAATACACATCCAAAGTTTCATTACAAGTTCTAGGTGCGATATGCCGGACTCCGTCCCTGAAATCCTTATTGTTGATTATGAATTCTGTTGCACCACGTCTTACGGACTTCGTACATGCTTAAGGTAAATACTGAAATGGTGTGATGTGCCTTGCATCGTATCTTGTGAGAATACCGCCCATTACCAAGTACCGGGCATAGGCTTAGCAAGTATTGCACAAGTATTGCAATACTGTTGCCATACTTGTTACACCATGACGTGTTCACGTCCCATGATTATACATCTAATTAAGGTATGCTTATTCTTTTCGAGGGCTGATAGGGCGGGCGTATGCGTACAGGCGGGAGGAGGGACGACGGCGGGTAGAGCAGAGCCGGCAGAAAAATATTATTGATAAATGGCACCAGTAGTGGACAAAGCCAGCGGCAGCCGTGCAGCGAAGGCGAGATATCGCGCGTACGCACGGGAGGACTCAGGAGGGCGCACATATAAGGCAGGAGCGGCTAGTGGCAGGCGCGCCGTGCCAACGCCGCGCGCATAAGTGGAAGTAGGCGTGGCAGTGGCGGTGCGCGTAACATGGAGGCATAAGAGGCGGCCACGTAGATCAAGCGGGAGTGCCGGCGGACAGGCGTGAAGGCCTGGCGGACGGCGGGAGCGGTGGCGGGCGGGAGCGGTGGCGGGCGGGAGCGGCGGTGGGCGGGAGCAGGAAAGCCGCGTGGCAACGGCGAGAGATTATTAATAGAACGGATATCGTGAACCAAGCTAGAGCAAAAACAGTTTAAGAATAGATATTATTATGACCCAAGCGGCTCACATATATTTATAGACCGCGGAAACATATCATTGGGCGCATCAAAGGGATGAATGGGAGAAGCGCGCCCCCAATCATTCCGGTAGAGGGGCGGGATATTGTTGCAGCACTGTTGCAACACTGTTGCACCAGCCATGCATGCTAGCCTACTCTGTAGACAGTACTACAACTGTAGTGATTATTGCAACACTCACGGACTACTGCTGTAGCCATTATTGCACCACATTGGCATATACGGCTGCAGGACGGAGGGGCATGTGATGAGGCTGTGCGATGGGAATCAGAAATGTTGAATGTCAAATGTCGAGTTAACCTTGCGGTTCTCGAACACCGTAAAGGGTGGGGTTACCCTGACTTTGGTTACGCTGATAGTAAGTGATACGCAGGGTCGTGCGTGGCTTTGCCGTGGTCCGTCCATGCAACTACTTATAGTGCACCGTACATATGCTTTGCCAGCACAGTGCACTATGTTGTGCCCAGATAGATTACTGCACAAAGTGCATGGTGAGACCAGGTGGGCCACTGCACAAGTACAATAAAGCAGCATTCTGTTTTTGTCTGGGTCCAAATTAAAATGAAAATCTTCCCTTCTATTTATTTCCCCCAACTTCTTCCCATTGGCCAACTTTCCGGGCCATGCCTCCGTGGCTGAGATGCATGTTTTTGCCATCTTTTATCCATGTCAATGGAGCCGCCTTGTCAAGCTGTCTTGCTGAGACATCTCACATCTTTCCTTACTCAAATAAATTATGAATGCCCATCGATTACACTGAGACCCTCTTCTTCTTCTAAAGGGGAGCAAACATTCTAATGGGGTGCAAACATTCTAATGGGGTGCAAAGCAGAGAACATGACTAAAAACAATAGCACTTACATAATCTGGTGTCGTACACCTCCCCCCTATCGCCAATACGTCGATGACCTGCGATGACCACCAGCCTCCACCAGCTCCAACTGCCCCAACGCCCCCAGCGCTCCACGCCGCTGGTGCCTGCAAGCCGCTGGCCCTGCACCCCATATATCACCCGACCTGCATTCAACGTACAGATGCACGATGGAGATGCATCGTTCGGCGCCCCGGTTCATCCTTGACGACGTGTGCCGACCCCGTTCCCCAGCGTTCAACGCTCCCCAACGCATATCCATTCCTCGAGGCTCCCCATGAACGAACGCACGAACGAGCATCGCGTAACCGAGGTCCGAAGCCGCACCAGGTTCAAGGCCAGCGAGCAGCGTCGCCCCTCGGTACGCGGCTCTAGCCCACGGCGGAGCCGCGCAGCGAGCGAGCGAATACACGCCGCACATACTTATAGCAGCGGCGTTATGCGGCCCCGCGACGCGCCTCCGGCGCCCAGTGGCTGTAAGAGCGGAAGTCCGCCCGCCTGCGGCGGCTGACACCGGTACGGCGCCTGCGCGCATTCACATGATAACGGCCCCGGTCCAGGCGCGCGTCTCTTATAAGAGGTTATATATTATAAGGCACTGCCCCCGCTCCGCCCCGCACACTGCTTAATAGTTTCGCCCCGCGTTCCCTTCCCCACACTCCACGTGCGCCATTCGTTCGTCGTTCGTCTTCACCCCCGCCGCACACGCACCTAGCGCGTAAAGGAAAGGAAGGAAAAGGAAAGGAAGGGAAAAGGGAGGAGTAGGAAAAGGAAAAGGGATGTCGCGCAACGCGAACAAGAAGCCGGTGGGCTTCGCCACGCACATCATCGCGGGGGGCATGGCCGGCGGGTGCGAAGCGGTGAGTCCCCCCCCTCTGCGCGTCCGCGCTGAGCGCTGACTGACTGACCGCTGCCCGCAGCTCGTGTGCCAGCCGCTCGACACGATCAAGGTCCGCATGCAGCTGTCCAAGTCCGGCCGCGCGCCAGGGGTGCGTCCCCCCTTCCCTTCCCTTTCACCCATGACGTTCGGCGCGAGCTCACCCCATTATGCGCACGCAGACGAAGCCGCGCGGGTTCCTCGCGACGGGCGCGAGCATCATGCGCCGCGAGACGCCGCTCGCGCTGTACAAGGGCCTCGGCGCGGTGCTCTCCGGCATCGTCCCGAAGATGGCGATCCGCTTCGCGAGCTTCGAGGCGTACAAGGAGGCGCTCGCGGATAAGAGCACGGGCAAGACGAGTATTGGGCATATCTTCCTCGGTGCGCCCCTTCCCTCCACCCTTCCCCCGCCCAGCTGACCACCCACCCCCCTCCGCGCGCAGCCGGCCTGGGCGCGGGCGTGACGGAGGCCGTCGCGGTCGTCACCCCGATGGAGGTCGTCAAGATCCGCCTGCAGGCACAGCAGCACTCGCTCGCGGACCCGCTCGAGGCGCCGCGCTACCGCAACGCCGCACACGCCGTGTACACGATCGTGCGCGAGGAGGGCGCCGCCGCGCTCTACCGCGGCGTCTCGCTCACCGCGCTGCGCCAGGCGACGAACCAGGGCGCGAACTTCACCGCGTACCAGGAGCTCAAGAAGCTCGCGGAGCGCCTCCAGCCGGGGGTGGCGGAGCTGCCGTCGTACCAGCATATGATGATTGGGTTGATATCCGGCGCGATGGGCCCGTTCTCGAACGCCCCGATCGACACGATCAAGACGCGTGCGTCCCTTCCCCCCCTCCCCCTTACCTCCTCGCGTGCGTGTGCTGACTCCCCCCCTGGCGCGCGAACAGGCCTGCAGAAATCCCCCGCCGTCCCCGGGCAGTCCGCGCTGCAGCGCATCGTCGCGATCGGCGCGGACATGTGGCGCACGGAGGGCGTGCGCTCGTTCTACAAGGGCATCACGCCGCGCGTGCTGCGCGTCGCGCCGGGGCAGGCGATCGTGTTCGCGGTGTATGAGCGCGTGAGCGGCGCGATGGAGCGGATGACGCCGAAGGTCGTGGAGGATGATGGGTACTCGGAGTAGAATGGGTGTTCGGAGGGGGTATTTGTGCCGGCGGGCACGCATTGCATCGCATTGGAATCGGGATCTTCGCATGGCTCGCATACGCGCCTGGACAAATAATTTAATTGTAACGTTTTCAAAACACTTCCTTGGGATGATTTTCTGTGGGCACCATGAAAACTCGATGCAAGGCGAAGTACTTATTGCCCGTGTCTGTATTATCGTAACAATTAGTGTCAGAGAACGAATCAGCTTGCTAATCGAATAACCAGTCGCGAGCGCACAAGCATTTAGGCGCCCGCCGGTGCGCTTGGCCTTTCGCACTTTCCCAGTCCTGCTCGTTTTGCGCTCGTTCACTGTTTTTCTTGCAGCATAATTGTGTATTTACGATGAGATTTTCCAGCCTGTAAACCCTATCAATTTCCATCCTACGCAGCCGGCGCTCCAAAAACAGAGGAAATGATTCTAGCCCGACCCATCCTGCAGGCGCCGCTCCACTTCCTCTTCTACAACGTCCCAGAAATCGCCCCCGCCCCGTGCGCCCCGCTCCCAGTCGGCACGCGGTATTTCCGACAGGAACACAACGCGCACGCCCCACGCCGCTCTGATATACGGGCTGTTGTTGACCACGACGTCCGCGTATCGGTACTGCTCGCCGCCGCGGTAGTGGCCGAGCGCGACATATCGAATGACGGGGAGCACCTGCATCACCGGCGCCAGTAGCTCGGGGCTGCAGCACGCGAAGGCAAGGTGGGTGAGGGACACGAGGGTCTCCCAGCCCGTGTAGAACGGCCAGTTCTCGTCGTCGTCCGCCAGGTGGAGGTGCGTGAGGCTGCGAAAGCGCACGGTGTCGAAAGTGGGCATCGCAGACGCGTCGCTCGTGTTCCACCAGAGATTGACGTACAACCTCCTCAACGCCGTGCCTGCCTGTGGGTTGTCGAAGAAGGCGAGACTCTTGACCGATTTGTTTAAAATAACCATCTTATTTATAACGAGGTTCTCGACGCCGGTGCAGATAGCCAAGACGCGGTCGATCTCGCCCTCCTCGTAGTGTCCACCAAAAATACCCAGGTTCTTGACATGTTGGGCGTAGTATTCCAGGGGCATTTTGCCGCTGGTTAATTTGGCGAGGAAGGACTTCATTTTCCCCTGCCGCTGTGAATGGAACTCTTCCGTGATGCAGACAGTCGCGAGCAGGATGGGATCGATCCTGCGGCGGGTGAACTGCGAAGGACAATAGAATAAGCGCAACTACTAACCATTTGTACACCATTTTGGATACAAGGACAAGATCGCTGCAAACTTCTGGGCAGTCTAGCGCGCAGGTTTCGAATATTTGTTGTTCCAGCTCAGGAGTGAGCTTAGGAGGCCCCGCCGTTTTTTGGCCTAGCAAGGACCGAAATGCGGATTGGAAGGACGAGTAGATGGCATCAGGAAGACCCGAAGTTGTACCGGATTTCATGTGATCAGGGCGTGGAAGGGGAGCACGTCTATGCCATTATAACAATATAATCATGGGCAATTTGCATTCAAGGATGGACTGAGATGCTCACCCAATGGCAGAAATTTGCTCGTTGATGTCGGATAGAAAGTTCTCTGAACGAAGCTAGGTCAAACGACGCAATGGAGGGACGTGCGTTAATTCCTTGCCTTCCTTCTGCGCCGCATTTTCCCCCCAGTATGCTTTAGGACCACCAAACGGAGAGCCAGGCGCGGCGAAGGTTTTGACATACGACTTCCCTGTGAATGTAATTATGTTAATCGATGTAAAGATCATGGGTAACCAATCACGCCAGATGGTTGCGCTTGGATATCTATTCACATTGCATTTCATCGCCGTATAGTTCCTGTTCCAAGAACCCCTCCCGGTATTTGACTCGCAAGACTTCCTCCAAGGATCCCAGGTCGGATAGATCGGCGTCTAACGCTTGAACCATGAAATCCATAGTTTCAGACTCTGGCCGGACCTTCATCACCACTATGTCCCCCCTCCAGAACATGCGTTTCTTATTCTTCAAGTGCCATGGAGTAACTCCGACCAGGTTAGCGACGTTGAGATTGACGGGGAGGCGCAAAGAGCGATTGTAGAAGAGTACGTAGGCAAGTGCTCCTGGCACTCTGACGACTAAAGCGCGCGTCTTCAAGTTGCGGTGTTCCGCGCCAAAAGTGCTGGTCAGGTCCACGCAGCGGCTGTGCAGGCACAACGCTGAGATATCCTCCGTGGCCGTCACAGTTTCGACAATCATGTGTGCGATCCGCGTCGCAGAGCCGTCGGCGGGGAAGACGATGCATTTGCGCACGCATCTCTCGAATTTGTCGCCCTTGAAAAGGCAGTCAGGCTCAGTGGCGGGCATATTCAGATTGTAAGAGACGCGATGGGGGTGAAGATGGAGCGAGGGAGAACACGGGGGTATAGATCCACGACGTGCCTCGTGCGTGATAGTGCGTGCCGCACGGCTGCCTTCTGTCGTTCAAAGAAGCTGCCGTCAGTCGCTCCGCCGCGTCCAAGCCGCGTCCTAAAATGAGCGTGGCACACTTGGCCATTTTAGACGCCCACACATACTACTACTAGATTAGATAAGATAGCCGAGACTCGGCGGCGGGTAACTGTATACCCGACCGAATCGGCTGGATTTGTCGCCCCTTGGCCCTTTGCTTGCAACGACTTGCTCTCTCCGTCGACGCTTCGCTTTCGCTGCAGGCTTCCTGGAGGGGTGGATGGGCGTTGGGGGGCGTTGAACGCTGGGGAGGGGTCGGCACACGTCGTCAAGGATGAACCGGGGCGCCGAACGATGCATCTCCATCGTGCATCTGTACGTTGAATGCAGGTCGGGTGTGTGGTGCAGGGCCAGGGGCTTGCTGGCATTTGGAATTGGCGGCGTGGAGCGCGTCGGGGGCGTTGGGCCAACTTCGGAGCATGGGGCTCGTTGGTCATTGCGGTCATTGCCAGGTCATCGTCATCGCACCGGCCGATAGGGGGTACGACACCCACCATGTATTATGTAAGTGTTACTTATTGTTTTTAGACAGTTCTCGGCTGATCATGAAACACTGACCCCCAATAGAAGAGGTCTTAGTGTAATCGATGGGCATTCATAATTTATTTGAGTGGGTGAAGATGTGAGATGTCTCTGCAAGACAAGAGAAGATAAGGCGGCCCCAAGGATGGGCAGAAAATGGCAAAAACATGCATCTCAGCCACGGAGGCATGGCCCGGAAAATTGGCCAGTGGCAGGAACTTGTTGGGGAAATAAATAGAAGGAAGATTTTCATTTTGGGCTGGATGGCAAAAACAGAATGGTGCTTTGCATACTTGCTTGCTTATTGTGATTAAGTATGCATTGGCCCAGCAGGTTTCACCATGCACTTTGTCCTTGCTTTGGCACAACAAGTGCACTGTGCTGCAAAGCATCTGCACAGTGTACTTTGAGGGTACTCTTAGTTGCAGCAGAACAGACAACGGCAAACGCACGCACGACCCTGCGTATTACTCACTATCAGTGGCTCTGATAGGAGTAAGTGCGTGCATGGTCCGCCTTCTGGCTCCCGCCTCTTGAAGGGACGGCGCACGTATATAAGGAGAATTCGCATGTAGGTGAAATTCGCGGGCTCCGATTGGCGGTCGATACCATCGATAAGGGGCGCAGGTTAAATTAGCAATGCGGCGTGGAGCCAACAAAGGATTTTGTCTGGCGGGCGGGCATGTACATAAAATAAAACGCACTTGACCTCGCGTGCCATTTTTATGCATATAAACCCAGCATGCTTGCACCCCCACCCACCCGCTTTTCAAATTCCCGCTTACGCCCCCCCACCCAGGCCCAAAGCAAAAGCAAAAGCAACATCGAGAAGCACTCCGAAGTTCGTCTCTGGCCACGAAATACGTGACCTAAATATAAAGCGCGAGCACGCACGGGAATATTCTAGCCCACGACAAAAAGCAACTCTTTTTGTCTTTTAAGAGCCAGCGGGGTGGCTGGAACCCAGCCGTTCATTTCCGCTTCCTTTACAATGCCCATGTACTACCGATCCCGAGAGATATTGGCGGGTGCCTCCGCCGACGACGCGAACTTGAACTTGAAGATGCGGCGGCGGCTCACGCCGGAGGGAAGAAAGCTTGTGCAAGGTACTTATACTACTACTAAAGGCCCCGTGCAGACAAAAATAGCTGATTAAATTTGATTGCAGACTATGTAGACTCGGTGCACGGGCACGGGCGCAGGCTGACGCTCGCAGAACGGAAGGAGCTGCTGCGCCAGGTCCAGGTGCGCTTTATTCATTGACACTGATAGGCATGGGTTATGCAGATTTAATGTGTTGTGTTTTCGCAGGCGGTCCCGGGGTGCGACTTCTACTCGCTGACGAACCTGAATACGTGGCTGCAGAACCACCAGTACAGCGCCAAGCCGCCGCGCGACACAACCACGCCCCCCGCGCGCGCCGGCGGTGCGTGCCCCCCCTCCTCCTGCCCCACAGAGCACGACATACTGACCAAACACCCCCACCACCCAGGCAGCTTCCCCACGCTCACCCAGCCCATGCGCGCGCAGCTCGCCGCCCTCCTCGCGCTCGAGCCCCCCGGCGGCCCGGCCCCCGAGAAGACAGCCCTGTGGGCCGCGATGCTCGCCCCCGCCGGCGCCGCGCCCGCGGAGGTCCGCGCGTACGTCGACCTCCAGCGCGATTATGCGCGGATCAAGGCGCTGCGCGCGCTGCGCCCCCCGACGCCGACGTCGCCGTCGCCTGCGCGCTCGCCCGCGTCGGTGTCGCCCGTCGTGCCCGCCGCCGCGGCGCCGGCGCCGGTCGTTGCGTTCGCTGGGGCGCATGCGTACTACGCCGAGCGCGCGCCGAAACGGAGCAGGCCCACACAGTTAAGCAGACCCGCGCCGCGGCCGCCGGTGGTGAGCAAGCCCGCGCTGCCCACGCGGGTCGGCGCGCGCGTCCCGTGGTCGCGCCCCGCCCCGGCCCCCGTGCCCCCGCCCCCGGCGCCGACGCCGGGGTACCCCTCCCCCGCGCTGGACGCCGACGCGGAGGACATGTCCATCTCGCCTGAGGGGTCCCGGGCGCCGACGCCCGCACCCACATACGCAACCACGTCCGCGCCGACCCAGACCCAGACCCAAACCCAAACGCCCGCACCGGAGCGCACGCTCCGCGCGAGCATCCTGCAGGGCGTCGCGGACGCGCTCGCCGCGCCGCGCCCCGCGGGGGCGGCACCGCGCACGGCGGCGGAGTTCTGCGCGCTGTTCGCGGCGTACGAGGCGCCGCTTGCGCAGATCCTGTGTGCGCTCGAGTCGTAGCGGTGCCCGCGCGTTTCGCTCCCCGCCTGCATCTACCTCTGCGTCTCGCCATCGTGCTGTCAGCGCGGCCGCGCCCGTCGCACGCACGGTCTTCCACCCTCAGGACATGCCAAAATTATCATATGTAATGTAATGTAGTACCACCCACTGTATACCACCATCGTGTGCTGTGCGCGGGCGGATTCCCGCGCACAGCATGTACTCGCATGAAGCATTGTTAGTTGCATAACATGCGATTCTTACTCTTCAGGTGCGACAGGGAGCCTCTGACCTCCTCAGCGACTGTGTGCCCCTTTCCCAGTTTATTCTAAAGTAGAAGTAGAATGTCGGGAGTGGATCTAGCTCGACCTATCACGAAGACGCCTCTCCACCTCGACCTCCACATCATTCCAGAAATCGCCCTTGCCCCTTGCGCCGCCCTCCCAGTCGGAATTTGGTATATGCGCCAGGACCACAACGTGCACTCCACATACCGTCCTTTTTATTCCGTCGGCGTATATGTATTGATTGTTCGCGCAGCAGAGGCAAAGTGCCACGTATCGAACCGCCGGAACTGCCTGTATCACCCGTTCCAGCTGGTGGGGGAAGCCACGGTACGGGAGGGCGAGATGGGAGAGGCGGACGAGGTGCTCCCAGCCCGTGTAGAAGGGCCACATCTCGTCGTCCTCCGCGAGGTGGAGGTGCGTGAGGTTGCGAAAGCACGCGTGATCGAAGCTGGGCGCTGCGGATCCGTCGAAGTACCACCACAGGTTGATATACAGCTTGCGCAGAGCCGTGCTTGCCTGCGGGTTGTCAAAGAATGTGAGACTATTGACTGGCTGATTCACGACGACTTCCTTTATTACAAGGTTCTCTACGCCGGTGCAGATAGCCAAGACGCGATCGACCTCGCCGTCCTTGTAAAATCCCCCCAGGAGAGCCAGGTTCTTGACATGTCGGGCATAGTAGTCCATTGGATTTTTGCCGCTGGTCAATTTGGCAAGGAATGACTTGAGCTTGGTGTGCTGTGAGCTGAGAACCTGATCAATGCAGACGGTTGAGATTAAGATAGGATCGATCCTGCGGCGCGGTAAGTAGCGTTGGAAGGTAGGATGATCGCACACACTGACCATGCATACACTCTTTTGCATACAAGGACAAGAGTCGTGCAAACTTCTGGGCAGTCGAACGCGCATGTTTCGAATATTTGACGTTCCAACTCAGGAGGGAGCTTGGGCGGACCCGCCGCCTTGTGACTTATCAGATTCCGAAATACAGTTTGAAAGGAAGAGGAGATGACGCGACGAAGTTTCGGAGTGGGAATAGATTTCATATAATTATGCTATGAAGATGCAGACAGAGAGGAAGCATGTGCCATGCCTGGACTCGGAAGCGGGCCAACGATACTTATACCCGGTCGGATCAACCCGGATCAACGATATTTTCAACGATTTTCCAACGATTTTCTCTTTTGCCTGCGACGACTTGCTGCCGCACAAAAAAAGCTCTCTTCTTCGATGCTTCGCTTTCGCTGAAGACTTTCGTTGGACTGATACAGTGATAACTCACAGGGATACTCTGCAACGGACCCGGCATCCACTTCAGAGCTTACTCCCGAGTCCCGCTTGATACCATTGGCACCAGCTGAGCAAGTTATCGCGGTTCACTCGCAACCACCTTGCAACTTGCTGGCAACACATGATGGCGACTGAAGCTGAAGACCAACTGGAGAGTCGAGAATAAAACGGGTCTACATATTCCGCGTCAGTACGGCCTACTGCACATGGAGGGAAAGGAACTCGGTATGGACACTCATAACTGTTGAGAAACCTCATTACTTCAGGCCACATTCAAGTTTGTTTTAAGCAGAATCTTCTAAGATTTGTTCTAGAGGCTGAGTCCCTACTTCTGCTACTGTGTGAGTGCCTGTACCTTGGGTTTACTTCGGGCACCTCCTGAGGCCAGAGAAGCCAGTGGAGAAATTTTTTCTTCTTGCTTTCATGGCACTTGAATCCAGGAAAATAAACCTATAGTTTTGTTTTGGTCTTGACATATGATTCCTGGGTGATCCACGAGGTTTCACCATGCAATTATTCACTTGGCACAACAATTGCTACAAAGCATCTGCACGGGGCAATTAATTTAGCTGCAATGAAACACACTCTCGACTTGCTCGCGACCCTGCGCAAACCCTGGGCGTTAGTAACGTACACAGTCAACTAAACTGACGGCAAACTCACGGTTGGAGCCAATGGTAGATCTTGCGTGTTCTGCCTTCTCCAGCCTTCTGGATCCCGCCTTATAAAGGGAGGGAGCATGTAAAATTTCTGGGGTGCGATCGGCGGCCGATAGCCATCGATAAGGGGCGTGGTTTGAATTTGCGTGCCTAATAAAATAGATGTCTGGTAACCATTTATATAATTTCCACGTCTTGACCCTGTCTGTCGCATCCTTTTTTTATATAAACCCCAGCATGCCAGCACTCGCACCACCCGCCTCTCCCTTTTATCATATCTCCCGTTCGAGGCCCAAAAACTGCATCAAAGAAGCCCGCCGAGTTTCGTTCGCTGTCCTGCCAACTTGAAGGACGTGACAAGCATCGACTCTTAATATAATTGCGAGCTGGCGGAAGAGTTATTCAGCCCAGCTCAAAGAGCAGACACCTTTATTGTCCTATAAAAACCTGTCTGGGTTGGAATCTGAGACATCCCCGCTTTGTCCAACCAATGCCCTCAGAGCCCTCGCAAAGTGTTCCTCCAGTAGGCCTGTCTGCGGCACAGGAGGCCGCCAAAGCGCGGCGGAAGCTCACGGAGCCCGGCAGGAAGCTCATACAAGGTACTACTTACTCACAGCCCTGCGTGGCGCCGGTGCAGAACAGAAATGGCTAACAAACAACCCAATATGCTGCAGATTATGTTGACTCTGTACATGGGCACGGCCGCAAGCTGACGCTCGAAGAGCGGAAGGATTTGCTACGTAAAGTCCAGGTGCGTTCTAGCGAAATCAGTGTCTCATGTATGCGCGCTTAAACGCGTTACGCGCTTTATAAGAGTCTCCCCGGCTGCGCTTCCTATGGGCTGCAAAACCTCACTCTGTGGCTGCAGAACCACCAGTATATCAACAAGCCATACCGTGACAAAACCGAGACCACGCGCCCCAGCAACCCGAGTGCGTGCCCCTTCTTTCTGCCCACACTCAAACTTGAACTAAACTATCCCTCAGGTACATTCCCAACGCTCACGCCCGCCATGCGCGCACAGCTCGCCGCGCTCCTCGCTCTCGAAGCCGACGCTGGCACCGACCCCGCGCCGGCGAAGGTCGCGCTCTGGGCGGGCATGCTCGCGCCCGCTGGTGCCGCGTATGACGAGGTACTTGCGTATGTCCAGCTGCAGCTAGACTACGCGGGTATCAAGCGCCGCCAGACGCAACGCCTCCCGACGCCCACGTCGCCCACGCCTGCGCCGGCGTCGCCCGCGGCGTTCGTGGCACCCGTCGTTGCGGCGCCCATGGTTGCGGCGCCCGTCGCAGCATACACAGGCGCGCACGCGTACTACGCCGGACCGCCATTGAGCAAGCCTGCACTCCCCAGGCGCCTAGGCGCGAAAGCGTCGTCCTCGACGCCGGGGTACCCCTCGCCCACGCCGGACACCGACGTGGACGTTGTGTCAATCTCGCCTGAAGCGAGCCAAGTGGCGACGACCGCTTCCGCTCTGCAGTCCCGCGCGCCGCCGACGCTGCGCGCGAGCATCCTGCAGGGCGTTGCAGACGCCGTCAGCGCGCCGCCGCCTGCGCTTCCCGCGAGGATGCCTGGTACGCCGGCCGAGTTCCACGCGCTGTTCGCGGCGTACGACGCGCCGCTTGCGCAGATCCTATGTGCGCTCGAGACGTAGGTGCATGTGTACCTCCGAACATGTCGTCGACGCAAGGTACGCCTGCGCCTACGTCCTCAGCACGCATTTCGCTTTCCCCCCCTCTTTTACTACTTGTGCCTCTTTCGGCATTCCGCTGCCCCACCAAGCCTACCTAACCTTGCCCCGCCCTGCCCCATTTCCGTTCCTATTCCATTCGTCCACGAGGCAACGTAAGCTGTGTTCTCATCGCACGCACAGACTGCTTTCCTACCCCCTCCCCGCTACTTGCTATTCATTCTAGAGCCCACAGCCGGCCAAAATTATAATATGTACATGTACCACACTCACTGTATATCACCATTATGTGCTGTGCGCGGGCGGATTCCCGCGCACAGCACACAATTCGCATAAAGCATTGTTAGTTGCATACATACATGGTCAATCACGTCCATATTCGTAGTCCACTGAACCGTTACCAGTAGTTAGTTAAATTATTCGACTGAAAAACTACAGAACGGTGCCTAAAGAAACAGACACTCTAAAAATCGCCATGTCCTTGACAGAACACGAAATTAAATCGAAGGTAGTGTACGCATCTATTCACCTCGATTTCCTCCGCGACGATTTCAAAGTGAATATCAGATGTAGTACTATTTGAGTTCTACTAGTAGGGGATTATTCTATGTTGAGAGCCCGGATTGACGAGAAACCCTGAGTTCTAACGAGGTTTTGGGGGGAACCCCGACAAACCAATGTTCTCGAGGAATTCAACGAGACCAGTTTTGTTACAGTTAATTCCAAGAGCGTGTCTTCCGTTGGTCAGTCTGGCAAGAAAGCATTGGAGCCTGTCCCTCTCGTCCATGAAGTAATAATGGATCGATCCTGCGACTTCGTAAACAGCGCAGTACAACAGAATAATGAACACATCCACTAACCATTCGTAAACTCTTTTGCATACAAGGACGAGATTTGTGCAAACATATGGGTAGTCGAGCGCACAAATTCCAAATATTTTGACTATTCGTGACACCTTTTTGGTATTCATTGAGTTCGAGTCATACGTAGCTCCGTAGCCAGGGATTAATTATTGCGATTTCATTGCGATATAATGCACAACAAATTAATAAGGATATTTCACTGTAAAATACAACGGTGTGACACAAGCAAAAAAAACAAAAAGCATAGGCACACTAGACCCCTAAAGGCACACGCAGCGACTACAAATCGCAGAAGTACTCGTAGTCCGCTTCGACGAACCTGAGCATGTACTCCACAACCGTCCCGCCCTCTTCCTCCTCCTCCGCCTCTACCTCATCGCCATCGCCCGCGCCCACGTCCAGCGGCGTCACTCCGCCCGGTGTCCCCCCGGCGCTAGCCGCGGCGGCGGCCTCGTCTGCAAAGTCCGCCTCGTCCATGCCGACCAGCGAAAATTCCTCGCGCGCAGCGACCGCCGCCGCGTGTGCATCCTCCGCGTCCTCGTACTCGCCAAGCGCGCGCGTCAAAGCGCCCGTCGCAGCGTCTGAGAGGAGCGTACGCCAGTCGAACGCGCCCTGCTGGATGACGAGCTCGTCGAGCGAGCGCTTCTGGTTCGCCTTGAGCAGCATCGCCTCCTCCACCGTGTGCTGCGAGACGAAGCGGTAGATATGCACGTCGCGGATCTGCCCGATGCGGTGCGCGCTAGGGAGTATTAGCATGTTGTGTGTGGGGGGGGAGGGGACATACCGGTCCTCGCACTGTCTATCCATCTGTGGGTTGAAGTCACTGTCGTAGAAGACGACCGTGTCTGCACCAGTCAAGCTACAACGTCCGTGATTAGAGGTATCCTACACCCAAGCATGGAAGGAATCTTACTTGATGCCAACACCGCCCGACCGCGACGAGGCGATAAAGCAGAATATCCGCGGATCGGCATTGAACCGTTCCGTAATATACTGCCGGTCCTCGATCTTCGTCGCGCCGTCGAGGCGCAGGTACAAGTACCCATGAAAGTTCAGGAAGATCTCGAGGATGTCGAGGATGCGCGTCATCTGCGTGAAGATCAGGATGCGGTGCCCACCCGCCTTCTTCTCGCGGAGCAGCTCCGCGAGGCGCTGCAGCTTCCCGCAATCCCACTGCAGTAGCGACGGGTCCGGGAATGCGATCTGCAGCTTCGCGGTCGCGGCGTGCAGGATTGCGTCGAAATCAAGCGGCTGCCGGCGCACCACATCTGCATGTTCCGCAAGCGCGAGGCGGGGCAGGTCCCGCGCGACCGCAGCAGGCGTGACGAACGCGAACTGGCTGACGAGCGGCGCGAGCTCCGCTGCGCGCTCCGCGTACGACTTGACCGCCGCGTGGACGCGGTCCACGCGGTCCATGTGGTTCTGCCGCCGGTCAACGTCCGACAGCGGGACGATGCCCTTCGCTATGCGCCGCACGACTGATATCGCCTCCTCGCTGAAAATGGGGATCTGGCTGCAGCGTATCTTGTTGAGGTACGCGACGTGGGCCCAGTGCGCAAGCCTGTCCCTCTGCTTGACGTACGCCGCGTGCGCACGGTAGCCCGCAATCGTGCGCGTGTCTTCAGGCGGCGCTTCGCCGAGTATCTCGGTGAAGTTCGGGAGCTTCGCCGTGGCATCCAAGTACCGCGTCGACACCGCGCTGAGTAGGGACACATTCTGGCGTTCGATGAAATTCAGGCCGACCGCGTGCAAGTTGATTGCCTCGCCGTTGTCGTCGGAGAGCAGCTGCCGACGCACCAGCAATTCCTTGATCTCATAGTCCGCAATCGCCGACCGCGTCATAGCGAAGGAGGTGACAATGGGCCGCACCTCGAAGAGATCCGGGTGATTGCATACTTTGCGCAGCTGCATCAGGATGTTCGCGATCTTCTGGTAGACGCCGGAGTCCAAGGCGTCGCGTGTCTGGGCGCGTTCCATGAATTCGTCGTACAGGAAGCGCTGACGCTTGGACAACGGGCACATCGTCAGATGCTCGAACTTGCTGGGGAGCTCCTTTTCTACGTCACGCTTGAGGCGGCGCAGGAGATAAGGGCGAAGGACGGTATGCAGCTTGGAGACCGTTTGCATAGTGTCCTCGTCATATGCATTCCCCATCTCGATAGCCTTTTCCAGCGGGTCTGATTTGAAAATACGTTAGTCGATGCCGAATTGTGTAGCGTACTTGTGAAACATACTGGAAAACCATTCGCCAAATTCCTTGAGATTGGCAAAGTTGGCCCCGGACATCAGGAACTGCAGAAGCGCCCACAATTCGGTGAGATTGTTCTGCAACGGCGTCCCTGTGAGGAGAAGTCGGCGGTAGGACCTGAACATGAGGAGGATATTCCATCGTTGGGACTTGAAATTCTTGATCATATGCGCCTCGTCCAGGATCATGTAGTACCAGGCCTTACGCTTGAATATATGCGCGTCCCTGCTGGCCAATGTGTACGATGTGATGCAGACATTGAAGTGGTGCTTATCGTTCCACCCTTGTCGAAGTTCCTTGCGACGTTTCGTGGAGCCATGGTAGCTAAGCACCCTGAAGCCAGGCAGGAACTTTTTGAACTCCATTTCCCAATTCAGAAGCACGCTGGTGGGGACGATCTTGCATTCAATGAGCGTTGCGCTTTTTCGCAAAGAACTTAGCGACTTACGATGAGATGGGGACCCCATATACCACGATCGCAAGCAAGATGCGCCAACAACGAGATAGTCTGGATTGTTTTCCTGTATCATAAATCAACATGAGGGAGAATGCAATAACCTATAAAATGATGACGAACCCAAGTCCCATTTCGTCGGCTAGGATCCCATTGAGCTTGTTGACATGCAGACTAGCAAGCCATTCCAATCCGGACTGCTGATATGGACGCAAAACGCCTCGCATCAATAGCGGAGGCGTGACTTTGGTTTCCGGATCCCATTCAACGGGTGCAACGGCGTAAGGTTTGAGATACTCAGGAATTTGGGATTCCAAGTCGCCCTCGTCCTCATGTTCAGCCTCCTCCGCGCCGTGATCTGTTTCCTCTGCCTGCGCTTCCATCTCCTCACTACGTCCTTGAGATACCTGGTCGACATCACCGGGCTCGGTTAGAGGAGCATCGTCGTCAACCTGCATTGGTACATCAAGCAAGCCATCTGCGGCCTCTTCGTTTGCTTGAGTTTCGTCGACCTCCTCCTGTGCATGCTCATCGCCTGCAAAGTGAACTTCGCGAGAGTGGGATCGCGTGAGAGAGCGAGCATCGTCCACGGTGGACTGCTCATCACTAATGTCCATGGGTTGGTGACTGTCATCACGGGTGTCATCATGAGTATCGGATATAGCGGCTGGTCGCGGTCGCTGTGGCGAAATGGTGGGATCAACCTGGACAAGGTACTCCAAATCGGTTTCCGACTCCGAGTCTGAATACATCATGAGCGCATTCAGTGCGCTGCTTGACCCATTGGGCATCTGGGCGGTGGTGATCTCCTTCTCGTCCTCAGTATGCGGCTCTGACGGCGCACTTGCTGGGGTGGAGACTACAGACCTCGAGGACGGAGTCGACTGCGACTGCGTCGGGCGTATGCCGGCTAATAAGAACGAGGTGCCTTCATCGTCGTCCGCTTGGTCCTCATCGTCGTCCTCTTCATCTTCGTCACCGGAGTGGTGGAGACTTAGCGAAGCTCCTTGTGATCCGTCTTCCTCCTCGTCTTCCTCGTCCTCATCCTCCTCTGTCTCGTCGTCGTCGTCGTCATCACGGTCCACAATGCTGCCCGACCGACTCCGCGAGCCAAACATACCCCCTCTTGTCAGATCCTCCTGCTGAGTTTCCAAAATTGCGCCGGACTGATCCAAAATCGATGCTAGATGCGCCCGCCCCACTTTCCGCTCCTCTTCGAGGAGCTCCAGCCTCTGCTTTTCACGAATGTGCTATACCGCCCGTCAGCCTACGCCGTCATCCTCATATAAAAGAGTACTCACATGTACCGCCTTCTTCCACTCCAGGACGACCGCCCTGATTGTGTTTTTTGCGAGGGTGCGCAGCTGCTTCTCTTCGGACACGCGCGCCCTCGTCCGGCGCGTCTCTTTCCCGGCGAAGTGCGCCTGAACACGCGACGCGACCTGCGCCGCGACGGCGCGTCCCGTCGGGCGCCTAGGGCGCACCTTCGCTTGCGCGATGACGGCGTCGACGACATCGTCCCAAATATCGCGCGTCGTGCGTTGCGGGGGTGTATATGGTGTCGCGGGCGGCGTCGTCCCGAAGAGTACGTCCGTGCCCGGGATGAAGCGCCCCGCTATGCGGAAGCGCTCTACGCGTGCGCGCGTCGCGGCCTCGACTTGTGCGGCACGCGCGAGCGCGTCGGTGTCGGCGTATGGTTCTGCCTCGTCGATGGATATGTATGAGTTGAGGAACTGGGGGAGCGATTTGTTGAATTTGGGGGGCGGGGGGCGCTGCCGCGGGTCTGTCAAGGTAGGCGGTGGACGCCGGACGATTAATTTGATGCGCTTAACTTTGAAGATTGGAGAGGGGACAGGGTTTGGAGAAGAGATGGACAGGTCGGACACAAGAGGGATTGAGGTGTGCATGGGCTCAGCTGGGAGCGGTCGGACCTGCTTATCAATGAAATTTAATAGAGAGCGGAGATAAAATGTATTGACGTACTTTAAGCCTAATATTGGGAGATGGAGATGGCTTTGGGAGAGGAGGGTCGTTCAAACGCCCGTTGCGTCGTGCGAGGTTGATGGATATAGATTCGCCTGGAAGAGCCATTGTTGGTGTAGCGGCTGGTTTTGGACAATTAAGGGGTCCTTCATGGTGGACCTGGGAAGAAGTGGAAGGAGGCTTCTCTGTTTGCTCCAAGACATCGACGGGGACTGGGGCGGGCCTCTTCAAATTGAGAACCCGAGCATTGATTCCGTTTGATTTACGCTGGGGGGATTTAGGTGTAGAGATTGACTCGTTTGCATTCGGCGATTGCACGTCCACATTTCGAGCAATGCCGCGCCGGGTAGAAGGGGGATTTTTTCTTCGGGCGACCATTGATGATGTTGATTCATTAATAACAGTGGTCGGGAGTGATTCCACTCTGTCCGTCAAAGGCTGCGGGGGGGCTGCTTTTTCCTTTCCCTTCCCTTTGTAGCTTCGGGCGCTGAGCAAGATATTTTCAAGTTCTGGCCTATCGGCCCCTTTGCTTTTGAGGGTCCGCTTAGTAGACAGCGAAATGGGAGGCGGTGGCAGAGTGTTGCTTTGGAGGGTTTGGCGCCGTTCATTGGCCTGTCCGCGCGTTCGCCGCGAGGGGCCGGCAACTGGAGCTGTGCTATCAACAAGGTCGTATTTGGCTTTGAACTAGAAATCAGATCAGCATAGAGCGCTTTGATACCGAAGTAGACAGCAAACCTCCATGAAAACAGGTGCATGATCGCTCTTGGCCACCTAAAATGACATCAGTCGGGTTCGCAGGCAAACTGACAATGGTACGCACTGTGGGGTTATACAGTGTCATATTCTTGAAGTTTTCCATATGAAACAATTCTCTGACCTGAAGGGAGTTGAGTTCGACAACCGTCAAGACGGGATTGCGACGCACCATGTCATCATGCCTGTCGATGGTACCCTCCAAATCAACCTGCTTTTGGGCTAGTAACGCAGCACGGTGGATGGCGAGCTCTTCCGAGCTGAGTTCTGTCCCGTATTGTCCCTGCTGCTGTACATCGTGAACCCCGCTCACACGCGCCGACCCAAACCTCGCACTTGCACGCGCCCCGCCACTCCTTGCCCGACTCCCACCCCGACTTGACTCCAACCCAGCTTCGTTTTCAAGTGTACCAGTCTCCGGAAAGATAGGCATGATGGAATGGGGCATTAAGAGCTGAAATACATGGGCATGAAGACCAAGTTCCACAAGAAGGGCGTGTCGTTGGTCGACGTGGCCTGATCTTGCGAGATTCCAGACGGTTTCCGGTGATTCTTGGATACCGTGATAGCTTGAAGAGTGGGTGAATGCGCTGAACGTATCGCAGCGGCCAGTTATGGCGGATGTGGCGTGAATTTGGGTGAAAGCTTTGGGTCGTACAGCATTATTTTTCGGACTTCTGATACGTTTTGTTTGGCTACACCAAACACCTTTTGGAATTGGATGACTTTGATGCAGGTTGCACTTTCAACTCAAACTTTGCTTTTTCCAAAAATCTGCGGCGTCTAGGTTCAAGTTGTCTTCGAGGTCTCTTCTAGGCTGTGTATTGACGTTCTGGTCCTCTCAAATGTCTCCGTTGGCTGCTCAAGCGCTCAGTGCTCATCGCTGCTCTAAATTTGGCAGGCTGGCCAACGCTTTCAAATTGTTCTAGTAAAATCAAGACTCCCACGACGCCTCGGAATGCTCAACGCAATGCATATCCATCCATCTGCAGGCTCATGAAGCGCAATGAGCGGTCATATAACCTTATGATCCCATTCTCCTGTTGCCCGGTACCGCAAGCCTCCACCATCTGCTATAGGTCTCTGTTACTGCAATAGACCCGTTTGTTGACTTGCGATTGAAACTTATCACTCCGCAACACCGTGCAGCATAACTGATAGTGTTTCCTTCTTTGCCGAACAATACTTTCGTGAGAACATTCATGGAATACAGTACACGTCGAAGGGTTGTCGAAGAGCGTTCTGACCGTGCATCTCCTGCATGTAAGGACGGAACGCCATCACATGACCAGCACCTTCGTCGACGTTTCAAGCTTTCATTAATCATTCCTAGCCTTGTACGCCGTCCTCGTCCTTAGAAACACAGAGCTCGGTCCTCTTCTTCCTTCGTGTGATCGCTCTTAGTGATTTCCCTCCCCCGCCAAGGAAGCTTTACATTCACCCGCCACTGTCATAAAGTCTACTCCCGAGCTCTAGTCCAACAGCGGCGCAATGTCTACATCATCCGATGAGGAATACGAGCTCCTTCCGACCCA
Organism: Hypholoma sublateritium FD-334 SS-4; assembly: GCA_000827495.1. Taxonomy (NCBI): domain Eukaryota; kingdom Fungi; phylum Basidiomycota; class Agaricomycetes; order Agaricales; family Strophariaceae; genus Hypholoma; species Hypholoma sublateritium. The sequence goes on from KN817567.1 coordinate 25,715, forward strand.
TGAGGGCTCTCGTCATATCAGTTCGCGCTCAGAGAAACGGTGAGTCGTCGTATGCCTATCTCACATGCCCTTCCTACTTTTAACGATGCATGATCTCAGCCATGCAAAAGGTGGGCATCTGCGTCCCCTGCGGCGCGTCATGCGACGACATCCCATCCTGATTTTCTGCACCTCGCTCGTATTTGTGACCCTGGCCTCGACGTTCCTCGCCTACGACATCGTGTACCTAAAAACGAAACTGGCTATAGCAGGGTCATACAATGCGTTCCTCACCCACCTGTGGCCCGTAGGCCTGCCAAATCGCACGGACGTCTGGGAGAACGAGAATAGCAAGGCAATGCATGCTCTTATTAGCTGCATGAGCGCCGACAACTGCCTGGAGAACCAGGCTAGCATTGTCCTGCTGTCGAGCCCCCATTTTGCGAACTCGATATCTGGGCATGTATCAGGGGAGGACATATGGTGCGTCCCACATGACTTTACTACTGATTATTGTTCTGACCACACTTATCAGGGCAATGAGTGTGGTAAGCGCATTAGGCTCGCCCTCAAATACCAATTTTAATTGTTGACACAGCTCGACGCCGTCCGCGACCTTGGGTACACACCCATCTTCACAACCAACAACGAAGAGCTAGCGCGTACGTACCGTCAATACCCCGATCTCGTCAAGATCGCCATCGTGGAAGGAGCGAGTGCCCGCTCCTGCTTCGCAGACTCCAGCTGTATCAAGACCGCTGCGCACCCCTTAGGTATCCCGGCATGGAAGATGTTCTCCTTCCACTTCTGGGGCGGCGCGTCGAACCCGCTGGGAAACGCATGGACGCTGTCTCCCGAGAACTACGCACTCGTCCAGCCGCATACCCACTCGGAGGAGAACGTCTACCTCGGCTACAGCATAGAGAACACCTGCCTCAAGATCCCCGTCACTCCGGTCGCGGAGCGCCCGCGCCAGGCATACGTGCTCGCGAAGCTCAGTAACTACTTCTACGAAAAAGATTACGCGTGGCCGGGCATCGTGTACGAGTCGTCGCCCATTGACGTCTCCCTCGTCGCGGGGATTGCCCAGGATAACGCCCCCAACGGCGCGGGCGTGCCCTCGGGAATCACAAACCTGGGCCGCCTGAACAAGACGGAATTCTACCGACATCTGGGCCGCAGTCGCGCACTCGTGGGCATCGGGGTGCCGTTCCTCAGCCCAAGTCCGTACGACGCGCTTTGCATGGGACTGCCGTTCATCAATCCGGTCCTGTTGTGGGACTGGGACGACCCAGAGAACCGCACGAAGTGGAGGACACAGCACGATGGGCTTAAGTTCCAGGTCCCGCCGTACGTGTATCATGTAAAGAAGGGGGACATCGATGGATTTTGGGAGGCGCTGCGCACGGCGGTGGAGAAACCAATTGAAAGGTGCGTGCTGTTTAGTCTCTCGGCGAATATCCTGTAGGCTAACGTAGTTGGGCCACTCATAGATACATTGTTCCTGAGATGACTATGCAAGCGCTCAAATACCGGGTATCGAATCTCATAGAAGGAAACTGGCGAAAGAAAGCTGAGCGGCTGTTAAACGACCGTATAGACAGCGGCGAAGGTGATGTGAGTATAATACCTCGTTTCTAGTATGCCAATGGAACGCTGCTGAAATGGATTTGCAGCTTTTTGAATTGTGATACCTTTCACATCTTGGGGCATTGCATCGGTTACTATTCTCGCGCGCTGTAATCGTATAAGTATATTATCTGGACGTTTCCATACATATTCTGTTATGATCCGTAAGTACATGTATTTCAATGCAAAAATCTCCTCTATGTATAATTACACATCTAGATCGCGTAACTGCCCTTCGAGCGCAGAATGTTGAGCGTACACTGGCAGCACCGTGCACTTTGCTTATAGGTAACTTTTTATTGTTACAAGCTACGTCCTGAAAAGAACTAAGGGCTGATCCTGCGATCCCCTCGCAACTTTGCGATACACTCTTTCATTATCTATGTAATCGGATATGCACGTCACAATACGCCCTATAAATGATGCATATGCGAAAAGATAATCCTACATAGCTGGTCTGCGGAACGCACAGGAGCTGCCAATGTGACTGTTCCGCAAGGTTGTGCATCCTAAATTTATCTACAGGCGACTTTACAAAGCGATGTCTTGATGCTAAGGGCTTCTGACTGAGATGACTGAATTTCTACCGACTGAATGAAGCTGCTTGAGCATACACCTCTCGAACATGCTGAATCGTCCATTGCGCGCTTAGTTTCGCCGCGTGCTAATCTTAGTAGACGCGTGTCCCTGTGCGGTCAAAAATAAAAATTCTCCTTCAGGTTCAACATCATGCATCAACCTTGAAGCTTGAACGAACGCTGGCGATCCCTTCAAGCTGTGAACAATCTTTCGTTCAAAAACAGGGACAACTCCATTTATTCTATTGCGGTCCTTTACTGTATTCAGACCACAGGGCATTCTTTATTCGCATAGCACTAGGAATTCGTGAAGAAACCTTGGGGAGGGCTCGGAAGCCAAGTTTTGCAATTCAGCGCCGCGCAACGGTGTAACTACTTAGTAACTAGCCGTGGATCAAAGCTCTAGTTGAAGGGTCTATCCGCCGTGTGCTTAGCTCTGGCGTGGCGCATCAGATGGCGTTGGAGCACCAGTTCATTAAGTGACGGTTTAACATCGTTCTCCGTATTAGTACTTACTTGCTGGCAACCTGGTCTCTGCTCTGTCCCGTCTCGATGGCCGACGACGAATACGAGCTCCTCCCTTCCTACGACGACCACGACTCGGAGCCTGGGCAAGTACGGCGGTGCGTGATTCCCCGCCAAGTTAGCATCGGCGCTGATATTGAGAGTTGGACTAGCCAAGTAAAATTCAGTTCTCTACGCCTTGTGCGACGCGGAATTCGCCGCCACCCAACAGTCATTTTACTCTCCTCGCTCACCCTCGTGCTGCTGGCCGCGGCCTTTCTTGCATACGATGTCGCGTATCTGAAAGCTAGGCTGTCTCTAGCGGGATCCTACAATGCATTCCTCACCCACCTGTGGCCCGTGGGCCTGCCGAACCGCACGGACGTCTGGGAGAACGAGAACAGCAAAGCTATGCATGCGTTGATGTCCTGTATGAGTACCGATGATTGCAAGGAAAATCAAGATAGCATCGTATTGCTGTCGAGCCACCACTTTGCAGAAGCGATCATAGGGCATGTTTCTGGTGAGGATATATGGTACGCCCTAAATTAATCGCCATCTCACCATCCTGCTAATCGTTTAAATTACCAGGGCGACTAGTGTGGTCCGTGCTTTTTAAAAATTGAGTTTCAATTGAATTTCATCAATATCTGCGTCTGCGCAGCTCGACGCGGTCCGCGAGCTTGGATACACACCTATTTTTACCACCAACAACGAGGAACTTGCGCGCACATACCGACAGTACCCTGACCTCGTTAAGGTTGTAATACTCGAAGCCGCCGCCGCCGAAAGCTGTTTCTCCGACACCAAATGCATCAAGACCACCAATCACCCCCTGGGTATTCCGGCGTGGAAGATGTTTTCGTTCCACTTCTGGGCAGGGAATGGGAACCCTTTAGGAAACGCTTGGACCCTCTCCCCTGAGAATTGGCCTGTCATCTCACCCGATAACTCGAGGGACAACTTCTACCTCGGATACAGTATTGAGAAGACTTGCCTGCAGATCCCCATCACACCGAACGAGCAGCGCCCGCGCCAGGCATACGTCCTTGCGAAAGAAACGCGCTATTTCTTTGACAAGGAGTACGCGTGGCCCACACTCGCATTTGACGCCGCGCCCATCGATGTCGAGCTCATTGCGGGGATTTCACGGCACAACCCTCCTCCCATGGACACGCTTCCCAAGGGTATCGCGGACGTTGGGAAACTAAACAAGACGCAATTCTACGAGCACCTGGGGCGTAGCCGCGTCACGCTCGTCGGTATCGGCCGGCCCGTGCTAAGCCCGAGCCCATACGACGCACTGTGCATGGGCGTGCCATTCATCAACCCAGTGCTGAGCTGGGACGCGAAGCGTCCTGAGAACCGAACGCTTTGGCTCACGCAGCACGATGGATTGAAGTATCAGAATCCGCCATATGTTTACCATGTCAAGAAGGGCGACGTGAACGGATTTTGGGAGGCGCTCCGCACGGCAGTAAAGACGCCCATTGAGAGGTTTGCCCATTTTGTACATTGCGGTCGAAATCTGACTTTCTCGGTTGTTATCTTTAGGTATATCATCCCAGATATGACCATGAAAGCGGTCGAAGAACGGCTTGTAAAACTGATAGAGGGAAACTGGAAGGAAAAGGCCGAGGCTCTCCTGAACAAGCGTAAGATAGCTGCCGCAAAAGGAAAAGGAAAGATAAAGGTGAGTTATTTATATTCGTAGTATACAGATATTCTCACTTGTGCTGTTCAAGCTTTTCGACCTCTGATTCCTTGATCACTGTCGTGATTACGCCTGACAGTTGCAAATACTTACTCCGCCACCTACTCACCTACTTCATCTGCCCACATCTGTACTTAAAATGCACTTTTAGATGATTCGCTATGTCTTGCACCACGTCTATTACCACGTCTATTGATAATCTGCGTCTAGATTTTGGAGGTCAATATCGACACGAATGATCTATGTATATTGTTATCAGTCAGCTGAGCAGTATGAGCTCTGCTCATTGGCTCTATAAATGGTTGAGCTCTGAAGTCAAGTTGCGAAGGCTGGTTGGCTGCTTAATACTGGATTGCTCTACTTTTAGATGAGCAGGCACGGACACTGTCACGGGCGTTGGGAATCCCCGCATCTTCTCATGGTTTTGCTCTTTCAATTAATGGCTTAATTTCGGAAAATAGGATACGGACACTCACGGTGGCTCGCATGGCTCACTAGTGACTGACTGGACCAAGACTGGACTTGACCGACCCCGACATTGTCAAACTGCGAATGAATCGGCCACCTTCTGAATTATCCAGAATTTTGGCACTTCTGAGATAACGAAAAGGTCTCATTACATCTTGAAGTTTTACACGGATGGTTCAGCGATCATTTTCTGGATTTAAATGACATCGCGCTTCCGCTCAGAAGATCGTCACATATCAGGAAGGACTTTCATTCCGTCATATTTCAACAACTCTGAAGACGCTGATCGTCGCTCACTGAGCTACGAAAGTAAAGGGTAAGTGATTACTTGCGCAGTATTAAGCTCAGTGGTACGCCGCGGTTTTTCAATATCCACTTCCGTTTGATATTCTGAAATAAGAAGTGTTTAAGCGCCCGCGCTTAGCACGGGACTTTTCCCCAAAGTGACAGAATGTGTCGCTATTAGCAGATGCGCGTGGTAAGCTGATGAAGTTCAAGTAATTTTTTGGCCAAAAGAGGTGAGTCTTCAATCAGTAAATATAGCGAAGGTTCAATAGTCAGGCACGGATGTCTTGTGCATCGACGAGGGTAAGCAAGGGCGCCTAAAATGATGTCGTCTTCCTGGTATATCCGCGCGTTGCGTTTTCGATGCAGGGAACCCGGAATTTTTCCGTAAAGTTTCCAGACGGAGTGTTTGCCTGATTTTGTGATGGTCAAATTTTCAAGGCATCTGTGAGTGAGTTCAACCCCATAGACCACGTATGCTTAGATTACATCAAGTGTTAAATCGACGATTCGGAAAGTGCAAACTATGTACTATGCTCGCCACTGGTCGCAAGCGCTTTATTATATCTGAGAAATGGAGCCACAAACACGATTAAATCGTATTAATGAGCAACATACTAAGAAGATTTTCTTCAATACTTATCGACAGTGATCGTTTGAACCTCGTTTTCCATCCGAACATGCTGTGTTGCTCGTTCCGAGGAGGATAGTAATATTCGTCCTTTTTCTGGAAATTCTACGAGAAAAATCCACTATAAATGTAACGCATGAGTTCTCTTCTCAAAAGTAGTATTCAACGGTATTCAGATGTCTACCTACATTGCGATACACTTGCAGCGATCTATAAATAAGTACACACCGCTTACCTTGTAGCTGAACCAGTGAACCAAGCGCACGGCTCGTTCAACGAACTCGTCTGCGATGAGCCGATTACGATTAACGAACCTTTCCGACTCATACTTACATTCATTATAATTAGTTTCGTCCCCTAAATTCCAGCCTTCCAATCCTCACTCACAAGGGCTTTATTCTGGTCTTGTGATAGTTCTGTAGATTGTAGATTGAATGCGAATAGCTTATCGTTCTAAGTATTATTTTGATACAACTCTCGGCATTGTGCTCAGTCCAGTCATAGCCCATCTTGCCCTTGTTCGACCCTGCTAATTTTCAGATATAATAACTTTCAAACGAACCACCCATTCATTTTTGCAGTCACGCCGGGAGTCCAAGTAAGTTATTTCGAAGTTCGTGAGCATAGCATGGTCTAGAAGTAGAAGCACCTGTGCTCCAAGAAACGCCGTTCTTTATTCGCAGATCCAACGAGCACAATGTGGAGATCCCGATGTCCCGGTTGTTGACAGGATCTCTATGGAGTACTTGATTCAGATGCCCCTGCATCCTAAGCACTGACAAATGGCGCTGAAGCTAAGTATACGTTATAAATTCAGGTGTCTGCGAAACGGCAAGTCCTTTCCCGCTGCAACCCTCAGTCGATTGCTTCTCCCATTCACAACTCAGATATCATGTCAGAGAACAACATAACTGACGAGACGCCCCAATCCCCGTTTCGCGACCCGCCTGAGTCGCTTGGATCTGAGGGCGTGGTGGCGGGATCCCCCGTCGATGGGCTCGCTATGAATGGACATGAATCACCGTTTGTACTTCCTAGATATATTCCGGAAGGACATCCCGCTCGTACCCTGGTATTGTGCTTCGATGGCACTGGCGATCAGTGAGTATCTTCAATTCAGTTTTTATCTTCTGTACTAGAGCTCATAAATGTCCTCCACGACAAAAGGTTTGATTCGGATGTTCGCTTCAATCTCCCAAGTTGCGGGAGTATGTCTGACATTTATCTGATAGAACTCGAACATTGTCGCCCTTTTCACTTTGCTCAAAAAGGATGATAGTGATAAACAAATGGTTTATTATCAGGTAAGTTCCAGACATCATCACAGTCGCGCAAAATAGTGAATGACTCGAGCGGCGAATGTTTAGGCTGGTATTGGTACTTATGTCTCTCCGCAAGTGGCTACGCCGTTCGCGTCTAAAATATCCAAGGTGAGATTCTATACAGTTTTACCCTTCTTTCGAGCTAAACGTTCTTTTAAAGTCTCTCGATGAGGCCATTGCCTGGAATCTTCATTCTCATTTGATGGGTATGCTGCGCTTTCGTAATCTCGCTGTATGTTATGTACTTACTACTTACATTGCTTTGAATAGATGGCTATGAGTTCTTAATGCAGAATTGTACGTGTATTCGTCAAATTGATTGATGTTCATAAACTCTACGATTCTAATCCTATGATTCCCACTCTCAGATAAAGCGGGCGATCGAATATGCATTTTTGGATTTTCGCGCGGGGCGTATACGGCTCGCGGACTGGCTGGAATGATACACAAGGTAGGTGCTTTGTACTACAATTTACTTGACATGCCTACCTGATGTTGACATTGTTCTGATATTTAGGTGGGGCTGTTGCCAGCTTGCAACCACCAACAGGTTCCATTCGCATACAAGATGTATACTAACGCAACCGAAGAAGGGTGGAAGCAGTCTGGTGCATTCAAAAAAGCATTTTCAGTTGACGTTCCAATTGAATTCGTCGGCGTTTGGTATGAGTTCGCTCACTCTCGTTTCGACGTTGATTTTTTATTATCTACTATCACCTAGGGATACGGTCAACTCCGTCGGACTTATACCTCGTCGACTGCCTTTTACCACATCCAATACGATCATTCGTACATTCAGACATGCAGTGTCCCTCGACGAACGACGTGCCAAGTTCAAAGCAAATTTATGGAATCGCCCCGATCCCGTCGAAGCGACTCTGGGCGTTGATGGACAAAAGCCGGAAGTGAAATTCAAGGCCCACAGACCCAACGCAAAGAAAAACTCTCTCAGGGCTATGGAGAGGCAGTATAGTGGGTCATCAGATGATTTACCTACGGATATCGAAGAGGTTCTTGCTTTCTTCATCTTGTTGCGCCCTTGTCTGACCCTGTTTAAATTATCAGGTCTGGTTTGCTGGGTGTCACTGCGGTCAGCACACTAGAAAATTGCGCTCAGAGACCAAACTGATTGTTATTATTTATGAAATTCAGACATCGGAGGCGGTTCCGTCGACAACGACACCTCTCATTCACTGGCGCGCATTCCTTTGCGCTGGATGATACGTGAGTGCTTCAAGGCAGACACTGGCATCATGTTCGAGGCCGAAGGATTGCGTGAGATTGGGATTGATCCTCTCACACTCTACCCTGTCGTCCAGGCCCGACCGCCGCCACTGTCAGCCGCCGGCGCGAGAATTAAATCCCACCGCGATCCCGCTACCGAAAACTACGAGGAATATGCAGGCCTTGCAGCTTCAGATTCCGAACAACGCAAGCTGGAGGAACATCATGAATTGCAGGATGCCTTGTCCCCTATCTATGATCAACTCGACCTGGCTTGGTTCTGGTGGATCCTGGAATTCATCCCTTTCCGCCAGAAGTACCAGAAGGGTGACAACACGTGGGAAACGTCGTTTATTTGGAACTGGGGTAGGGGAAGGTTCATTCCCAAGCAGAAGAAACACATCGTCAAGGTCCATCGTAGCGTCAAGATGCGGATGGAGGCTGAGCACGACAAGGGAGCTAAGTATGAGCCCAAGGCTTCTTTTGCCACCGCATTGGCACTCGGACATGTTCAATGGGTTGATTAAGTTGTGTCATGTACCTTTTCTAGTATATTTACGTCTTCTGCAATTGTAATTATGATCAAGCGACATCCTCAGCTAACGTACCTATGAAAGACGTGTAATGCCATCAAGCGGGACCTAACCTGATACTGATTCTGGCTGGTGAAGTTCAACCTAGTTGAATTATACATGATATGATTTTGGCCAACCGAAGTAACGTAGCGCGTAGCCGCCTGCCTAGTCCAGGACTCCAAACCGGGTGACCGCGTAATGCACCATTTCCACTATATTCTTCGGTAGTACTTACGTACCCAACGCGTCATCCGAGATTACGGGTGTGTCGGAAACGCGCGCTCGCTTATGCGTCCGTAGTTCAAATTCGCAGACCGCAATGTCCCTTGAAATTCTCGCGTATGATTGCAGGTTTCATACTTCTGTCAAGTCTTTAAGATTTAGACTCCTTCAAGGCTTCATTACACAAAATAGTGATTTTTGTACCAACAACTTGAAGTACTGCAGACAAAGGGATTGCAACGGATCCAAAATGAAACCGACACAGCGAGGGCAATTCTTACTCGCAACTGTACCAATACCGACTTGAGCAGCCGATCTGGTTCAATGAAGAGCTTGTTCGGTATAACACCTTGCCGGATCCCAGTATATCGCCGACCTTCCGGCATATCCTTCTCGTGTGTGATACGCGGATTAATATGTCAATATCTCTCAAGTACACAACTGTACAGTATTCCGTGCTGAAGGCAGCGTCACACGATCGCCGAGGCCCTTTAATGAAAGTTCCAATCACGATACGGCGGGATGGGTCTTAGGCGGACACAAAGCGGATATCATTGGAATGTCATATTTCTTGTGTCGGAATAGATACTATAAGTTCAATTTATATTCTTATCAGTGCTATTCAAGGGGTTCCCCTATTTCAAAATGGAACCTGTTTTCTTCTTTCGTTTGAGCATACTTACCATTTTTCTCTAAGACGGGGCGCAAGGAGTTTGAACTTTGAATAGTCAGTTATATTCCCATAAATAGTAACCACGCCGTTTTAGGACACGTGATGATATTCCAAAATCAACTTTCGATTTATTCCCACGACTCAATTCGACTGGCCCATATTCTTTGGTGAGCTGGCTCATAATCCGCCAACCTATTCTTGCCCGTCTTCTGGACGCCAGAAATCGCCGTCTAAACGTAGGAGGAATCAGACAAATCATATGATCCCGACGTTCCATTCTCGGAACTGGACAGCTAGAATGGTTTGCAGAGGACGTCGCATGTTGTCTCATCCAACCAATCAGCCTGTCACCGCCGTCGGACAACCTCTGCCAACCTTCTCAACCCTGACTGGGCTGCCGATTCGACGATTCAGATGCAGATCCCCAAAGATCCCCAAGTGGTTCGGTACGAAAACAGATCCGGGAGACGATTTCTTCATAAATTGAAGCCTCTTGATGCCTTTAATACCCTTGTAATATCCGCTAGTTCCTCAGCCTTCTCACTGCGAACTCAATGGCCACCAACTTGACTGCTTCCCAACTTCTCTCTGCTGGTGCAGATGCTGTCTATCTGTCCAAGCGCGCACCGCCTACGGCGCCGACTGGGTTCTATGACTATGAAATCACTCCCAGCACCGACGATGACACTCAAGCTCATTCGAAGTTGACCAATCTTCTCGGCCAAGTTGGTCTGATTTATTGAATAGTTTCTTATCTTTACTTATCATTACTCAGGCTGAAGGATTTATCGCCAAGGGTGGATTCAAGCCCACCCCCACTCAAATCGTGAGTTGTTTACGACGTGAAAACCGTATCTGCTTTCTAACCCGTCTATGATTAGCAATCTGTTTTGGACTTGACCATTCACCCGCAAGGCATCAATGACCGTTTGGGCAGTGTGAGTGAGGTCGTTATGATGAACCGGAGACTTTTCTGAATGTGAAATCTCCAGCTTTCGACCGGTCTTGAAATTCTTGCCAAGATCGATCCTCAAAGCGCCCTCGCGGAGCAGATGGGAAATTCTGTTATTGGACTGCTCTACAACACTATTCCTCACCCCCCTGCTTCCTATCTTGGCCCGAAGCACCAGTTCAGAGAAGCAGACGGGTCGGGAAACAATTTGGAGATTCCGGACTTAGGCCGTTCTGGTAGACCCTATGCACGCAGTGTCCAGGGGAAAAACGGCTTGCCCAGGAGCTCGCTCCCCGATCCTGGTCTTGTGTTCGATACCGTTTTGAAGAGGCAACGTGTAAGTTTGTCTGCATCGAAGGGCGGATATCTTTACTAACTCATGTTTACAGCAAAAGAACCACCCCGGAGGGATGTCTAGTCTCATCTTCGCCTACGCCTCAATCGTCACCCATTCGTTGTTCCGGACCGACCTCCAAAATATGTATATGAATAATGCAAGCTCGTACCTCGATCTCAGTCCCCTCTACGGAGACAGTAAGCCTCCATTACCGAGCTTATACCCAGGAGTATATTGATTTCCCATTTTAGATCAGGCTCAGCAGGACAAAGTGCGCGACAGGGCTCAAGGCCGTGGCTTGCTGTACCCCGATACTTTCTCCGAAGATCGTCTTCTCTTCTTGCCTCCTGCGGCTAGCGTTCTGCTCGTACTCTACAGCAGGAATCATAACGTATGCGTTTCCAAAACAATGTCCATATAACCACTCATTCCTTCCCACGGCTAGTACATCGCTGAGCAGATCCTCAAAATCAATGAGCGTGGGGCATGGTCTGACCCTCCCCCGACCGATCCCGCTCTACGTGCCAAGCAAGATGAGGAAATCTTCCAGACTGCTCGTTTAGTCAAGTGAGGCCATTTAGATTTCTCGTACCAGCTTTTTCTGAATGTGTTCTTCCAGCGGCGGACATTTCATTAACTCGATCACCGGAGATTATGCTGCTGGATTCATGGGTTCCGCTGAAGGGTGCAACTGGAACATGAAACCCTTCGATGTATGCCTATCTCACTACTAGTAATGACGCTCCGGCTGACTGGGATCGCTTGTGACTTTAGCGCATCGACACCAAGGAAATCAGTGTTCCCCGTGGTCAGGGCAATCACTGTAGTGTTGAGTTCAATGTTCTTTACCGGGTAAGTAGTGCAATTATCGTCCCGTCCTCCATCTGATCTCATCGCGATTTAGTGGCATCCAACAATCTCTGCCAAAGACGAAAAGTGGACTGAGGATTTCTTCGCACAAGCCTTCAACGGAAAGCCTGCTGCAGATGTACGCTGATTTTGATTTTGTATCATTCGTGACACTGATTCTTCGATTTCTGTTTACAGCTTACCATGAAAGATCTCGGTCAAATTGGCGCACTCCTGGCAAGCGTGCCTGAAAATCCCGCCGTGCGCAACTTCTCAACGTGAGCTTGCATTAATATTCGCGAGAGCTAATCAATTAACTCTGCATCGTCTCATTTAGCCTCAAGCGTGGTCCCGATGGACGTTTCGCCGACGTAGACCTCTTCAACGTTCTCGCTGACGCTACTGAGAGCCCTGCAAGCTCGTACGGTGGCCAGAATTCACCTGGTGTTTTGCGTCTCGTTGAGATCATGGGCATGGAGCAAGCCCGGTCGTGGGGCGTCTGCACTATGAACGAGTTCAGAGCTTATCTTGGCTTGAAAAGTAGGTGATTTTCTTGCATCAGTCACGGATGGCTTATTCACCGCTATTTTTCAAGCGTTTGACAGCTTCGAGGAGTGGAATCCTGATCCCGCCATTGCTGTACGCACACAACTTTGTTGATATATAGTAGACGCTAACGTTTGTAATAGAGTGCTGCTCGCCGTCTCTATGGACATGTTGATAACTTGGAGCTCTATGTAAGCCGTTACATTTGTGCGATTATAAGTTACTTATCTTTATTTTATCAGACCGGTATTGTCGCGGAAGAAATTATGCCCTTGACTGATGGTCTCCGTTTCTCCTGTGGATACACTGTACGTTTACATGCAGTGAATTTGCGTTGGACGCTTACCAAGTCTCGCTATCTAGACCACACGTGCTGTGCTCGGGGACGCAATTGCCCTTGTTCGTGGGGATCGCTTCTACACCAGCGACTTCACTCGTACGTCAATTACGTCTTATCATACCTTCTCTTCTGATCATCGACTTGTTTAGCGGGTAATCTGACAACCTGGGGCTTCTATGATTGCCAACGGGACATGACCAACGGAGGTGGAGGTTCTATGAGTAAGTCCAGTCAGCGCGCAATAGGTACAAGTCTGACGCAGTGGGGATTCCAGTTCCTAAGCTTTTGCTTCGTCACCTGCCCAAGCAATACACATGGGTGCGTAGCTACTAGTCAGCTGGCGTGTGTTTCACTGACAACTTGACGCTTTGGAGTAGAACTCTGTCTACTCCCTGTGGCCGTTCTTTACTCCGCAGAAGATGGCGGAGAGTTTGACCAGGCAGGGCATCGCGAGCAAGTACACGTTCGAAAGACCCAAGCCTCAGAGTGACCCCGTCCTCTTGACTACCTTCACTGGTATCTCGACGGTCTTCAGTGACCCCGGACGCTTCAAGAATATCTATCCCAAAATCGGTTATGGATCACCTCTCAACCAAGATGATCCCGCTGTGTATGTGGCCTTCCCTATCCATGGGTACCAGATCTGAAACGTAATGTGATATAGGCATGACGCGGATCGCATGCTTGCCCTGCGCGCTGTTTTCCCCGATAAGGCTTCCTTGACAAAGCTAGCTTCTTGGATGGGCGCACTTACGAAAGCAAACATCGCGGCCAAGTCCTGGAAATACCCCGGACTCCCAGGTACATACGTCGACATCGTTTACGACGTCATCAACCCCGTTGCCGTTCAGTGGGTCTGCGACAAGATGGTTAGCATATTGTACTCGCGCTTGATGTTCAGAAGTCTTACTTTCTTTTTAGTTGGGCGTTTCTCCCAAGACTAAGGAGAACCCGCATGGTCTGTTCACTTTCAACGAGCTATACAACATGCTCGCCACCCTGGTATGTGTTGAAATCTCTGTTGTGATCACCGCCATTGCTAATTATCCCTTCAATAGTTTACGTGTGTGATTCTCAGTAAATGGTTGCGCAACATTATACTAACTTTGTTCTTTTTGTAGTGGAAACATTCTCAACGTAGACGACCCCACGCATGCTTTCGGAACCAATGAAGCTTCTCTCAACTACGGGAGCATTCTCGGTGCGCTCGCTCTCAAGTCTCTCATTGAAGTCCATCCTTCTACGTCTCCCGTAAGCCACTCGTTTGCGAATAGGATTATGTGATCTAAGTAGAACGCAGAACATCATTGGCAGCCTGGCTGCTAGGGCGACCTCGCTGGTTTGGCCACCGAACTCCAAGCCGTGTTATCCTTATCTCAGCACGCTCGCCGAGACCGGCCGCCCCGCGGATCAGTTGATAGGCATTACTCTTGGCTTGGTCGTCGGATCCTCTGTCAATCTCGCTCAGGCCGCGGTCAATGTTGTCGACTTCTATCTCGACGATGCGCGCTCAGCGGAGCGGGCGCAGGTTGTCAAGTTGGTTAACATGAATGACCAGAAGAGTGCTGACCTCCTGCGCGGGTATGTCTGCGAGGCAATGAGTGCGTATCTTGTGTTTTCCATTGTTGTTCGCCTCGCTGAACTTGTCAACAGGATTGAGCCCACAGTTCCCTGGTCTTTGGAGGCAAGCAGTTGTTGATGCGACAATCTCGCAGGGACCAACCCTTCCCCCTGTGTCCATCAAGGCTGGGGATAAAGTCTGGGGTAGCTTCAGACAGGCTCACTTGAATGTAAGTCACTGAGTTCATCTCTCTTGCTTACTGATATGAATATGTCAATTCATAGCCCGCCGACTTCCCTGATCCCACCACTGTCAATCCCAGCAGGCCGTTGAATTCTTACCACCTCAATGGCGCCGGGTTCCACAACTGTATTGGGACTGCATTCGCGTACACGACGATCACTGAGATCGTCAAGGTCATCTTCAAGTTGCCCAACGTTCGCCGCGCGCCCGGCCCCGCTGGTCGACAGAATAGGATCAATGAAGTCATCAACGGAACTGACACAGACTACTTTGTCCAGAGGAACGGAACTATCAGTAGGTGGCCAGGATCGATGCAGATAGTGGTACGTATTCCCTCCGCTCTTCTTTGGCTTGTTTGACAATTTATGTTTCTAGTACGATGCATAGGTGTTTCATCACGCTTTAGCTCTGGTTTCTAACAACTGGGTTTCGGGTATCTACACAAACTGTCGTCGCGTTGGCGTCTGCTACTTCACCATGGACTTAAACTACGTCAATCATCATTTTTTGCCAATATAATATGCTTTCCGTGAATTCTGAAGTCAGGTACAAGTTATGTTTACCTAAGTAAACTTGTTCCCTATGTTTATTCCTACGGAACTCCTCAAGGATGCAACAAGACCTTTGTATAACCTTCCACGCGGCGATCAAATTTATCATAGGCAGAAGACGCCTCGTCGAGAGATAGGTTATGCGAAACCACGAAAGAGGGTTTGGCTCGCCCTGCAATAATCAGATCGCGTAGGTAGCGGTTATATGACTGGTGCTTATTAGAAAAATGAGAGTGGAATCTATTGTCATCAAATACCTTGACGTTGCACTGTCCGGTTCCTAAGCTGAGTCCTTTCTCGAATAGTTTGCCTAAAAACACAGTTGAACTTGAGTGAACTGTTGCAGGAACATAAAAGCTTCTTCGTCTTACCAAACGGGAAAGAAATATATCCCCTGAAGTTTTCAAGCATTGTCAAACACGTTTACCATTAAAAACGGCCGGAGGAAGACACTGACTTCGCTGCAGCTGAATCAGGTGCACCCGGGTCACTGGGGACGTACAACCCAGGAATACCGAGTCCTCCAGTAGGTCGGACAACTCGGATAAGTGCTTCCAGCACAGCGTTTGGTTGCTCGGTTTTTCCGTCTCCAGTGGTTGCTTGATACCCAACAGCTATGAGCCGACTCGGAGTTAGAGATATATATCGGACAAATTAAACAAAGTGGGCACCGTCGACTCCTCGATCAACCTCTTTGCTAAAGTGTGGATATATCAGACGGTAAGCACATCGTTTCGGTACTGTATAAATCAGGGACTTGCCCTCCACGAAGATCAAGGATTTGCTGGACCGCGTCAGCTTTACTAAAGTCAATGGGAACACACCCTATATCTTTGGCCTTTGCAAGACGTTCTGGCACACGATCTACAACGTAAACGTCCGACGCGCCACGAAGGACGGCGGAATATGCAGCCATAAGCCCAACGGGTCCGGCTCCAAATACTGCAACAGACTCTCCCGGTTTGAATCCCTTTATAGGATTGCAGCATTAAGGGTGCATGCTTGACAATAAAATCGTGCAAGAGTCACGCACGGACAATTGGACGCCGTGCCATCCCTTCGTTGGTCGTTGGTCGTTTTCAGAGAATAATCACTCCGAATCGATTGATAAAAACTCACAGTTGGAAAGATATCCGCAAGCATAGCAAAGTCCGCCTCGTGCTCGGTACCGTGAGGGAGGATAAGGGCATTGAAATCGGCGAAGGGAACTCGGACGTATTCCTGAAATTAAACTTGAGTACATATGACCACTCAAATTATTAGAAAATTATGATCCAATAGCTTACAGCTTGACCACCCGGGTAGGGACCCATTGCAACATATCTAGCGAGTGTAAAGTCAATATTTTGCGAGGATCATGTTATAAACAGGTGTCATACCCGTACGCTCTGTGAGCAGGAGACAAGCAGCGGATGGGAGCATTTTGTCAGTGCACATGTAATTGGCAGTGGATAATCAAGGACTCACCCGCCAGCCTGGCAAGCAGCGCAATGTTATCGTCAGCAATTTGTATAGGGACTTTGATTTGCAGACGTACAAACCCGGGATTAACATGAGTGCAAAACGCCGATTTTCCTTCTTCGCAATTCAGACAACGCCCACAAGCGACATTGAACGGCATGACTACTCGGTCTCCTTTCTTGAGAAGCTAACGCGCAATAAATATAGTCAGGGGGCGTTTAAATTATGTGCAACATAATTCACTAACAGTGACACCCGTTCCTACTTCCTAGTAGTAGAACGCGGTAGGCAATAATAGATCAGTGAAGTCCATAGAGACTATAAGAAGATAAATACGTCGACGATCCCCATGCTACAAGTGACATATGAGCTCTGCTTGTTGGTTGATGATGATGTACTTTCTTACTTCTCATGGCCGAATACAATTCCAGACTGCGCTGCTGTCCTTCCCTCGTACATGTGGAGGTCACTGAGCACACATATTGAGGAACAATGGCTGAAAGTCTGAACATCGGAGCCTACCTTCCACAAATGCATGTTGTCGTCACTGGTAGCACAGGAGGCGCTCAGCGGAAGCACAAATTGGGGAACACACGGCTTACCTTTGACAATGATATCATCAGGATGCAGTATCTTGGGCTTCTCGACCTCTCGGACGGTGACAGTGAACGGTTTATCATAAACAACAGCGCGCATTGCAGGTAAGGAATGGAACTTGATCCGAGACTTTCAGAAGACGTTTTGGCATGGTGCAAGAGGTCTTATAGAACTCTGATGTTGCGGAAAGGGGATATCTTGTGGAACAGGTACTGCGTATCGCAATGAATTCCTAAATTCAAGATCAGAAAGAATACAGGGTATGGGAGACTAGTCAGCTGTGCGCGAAATAGAAGGTTGCGTGAGAGGGATACCCATTAGTCTTGGTAATGGTCAAGATTTGAAGACTGGTGAGGGAACACATGATATTTTTATTTCACCTTTACAAACATAAATGGCTGGGAGCATGAGGCTCAGCTGGTCACGGATTCAAGTCCTTTCTCTTGGCTATTATTGGACGGGATATATTTGACCGGGTGACTTGATGATGTTTGAAGGAAATCTGAAAGCCGAGACTACTAGGGGGGAAACAAATTTCCCAACGCGCACTATTTCAGAGGTTCAACAAAATCATAAAGACATTCCGATTAGTCCTCAAATTAAAAAGCCATACGCCCATAGTTGGATTGCTTCAGATTTAGTTCTACCTAGAGACAACGATGCGAGATATGCGACCGCAAAGGAGCTGGTCCTGTTATCGAAAGAACATGCCCCAAGCTCGGTATTTTTGATTGACGTCCATTAAGACTTTGCGCTCCCGCCCAAAGCACTCGGTTGTCAATTGTTGGTGGCATGAACGTTCCGTTGTGGCAGAGCTAAACAGACAGACAAACGAGGCTGCCTGCCTGTATAGATAAATACAGATAAATTGATTGTTGGACATACTTGGGGCAGATCGACGGTGCTGTTGAAAGATTTCCGGTGAAGATGAACCTCGGTAAGGCTGGACGAGGCGAGGGTATAGTTGAATGTCTCGTGCATCGTACATCGTGCCCAAGCCTTCCACGTAGTCTGGAGACAACATAAATAAGTGGAGGATTCTGATGATAGATGATATTCATATCTGACCGGTGACCTCTCATAGCACGAAATGCCCCAGTGATCGTCACGCCGAATGTCGCATTTCTACTGAACTACAAGTCAGCTTAAATCCCCCGGTTTTCACCATCCACTGTGGTACTCTGAAGTCACATTCACTAATTGAACGTTCAATGATTGGCCACTGTTTTTTGGTAGAAAACATACTAGAGCGTCATTACTTCCAGCTGGAAGAGCTGTTACAAACCCTCTGGGAGTGCTGATGGTCGGTGGAGAGTCAGTCGGTTAAGAGCAGTTTTGCGGTGGTGATGTTGTCGCGATAGAAATAGTTGTCATTGCTGCCACTTTTACATGAAGGATTGGAGGCGGAGAAGATGTAGATGGCTTTGATTCCGAAGCTATAAGCGAGGATTGAGTCGAGGCGACAACTGCCAACCCAGTCAACCACGGGATAGACCGCCGCAATAGATGCATGCAAGGAGTGCCAATGATGCCGAGACTGTCGAGCGAAGAAGTTGCCCATCATCTTGCCAGCATCTGAACTTTATGCTAAATTGCTTCTTCACTGAAGGGCATCAGCTGAGCAAGAAATAGAGTGAAGCGAACCTTCTACTCAACGCCGTATGTAGGCAAAGTCCCATGCCTGAAGTCTTCAAGTTTCTGCATCAGATTTTGGTAAAAACAATCTGGTAAGCGACGTTGCAAGGTGGTCCGGTGATGATATTCACAAAGATACGTTCAGTCGACTGAAATGATACGATGACGTGGATGACAAGGGTGTTCGGAAGCATCAGTGCCAAAATCAGAGATTTTTGCATGCCGTATTAATACAATCGGGATCAGTGGGTCAGTTCAGAGCATTGAGTGAGATGTCGGAAAAGCTTCAAAACCGATCTCATGGCAAAAACAAAGCAATTAGATAGGAAACACGGACGATTTGTGTACGACATACTGAATCGCGACTCCTGTCTACGTCACTCATTTTCGTCTGTTATTCGTTCTGAGCTGAGACCTCATTTGTGAACGGATCCCCATTTTCGCGAGAAGTTGTCCACATTCAGTCCGTATTGAAGTGTATAGATATGTTTGAAGCAGCATGAGATACAAGAGTTTGACAGCAAGGACGGGATCCAAGGAAGTGGTTCAGGACAAAGCAAAGACAAAGAGATGAAATCACGACTCATCGGCCGGACGGAGTTTCAATAGATAGACGAAGTTTGTTCTAATCACTGCCATCTGCGCGATTTTCACTGAGTACCAACTGAGTACTAAGATTTTCTGAAAATGCTCCACTATGAAGGTTTGATGTTGCTTCATTGTGATCTCTATTTCTGGAGCTGTGAAATTTGAGGTAGGAACCCGCTGGGGGTTATGTGTGTAGCTTGATGCAAGTTCTTTTTGGTCAGTCACTGCATACTGTGTCAATGAGAGGCACTTGATATCATTGAACAGTATACCTAGGGTGATGTGGTCTTTCGTAAGACCACCAAAATATCAGTCGTGCCAATGGCACCAGAAACCTCAATTATTAACGGAGACTTAAGATGAACTGCGCATCGGGCGCGCACCACAGAGCACTTTGGAGAGCACTTTGGCAAGCTCTGCCGCTAGAATGCGACGCCTCTCTGATGTTGTCGTGAGGTGTCGCGTGTATGTAGCTTGCCCACGAGTTCAATCTCGGGATTGCTTTCTGATTCATTGACGCATACTGTTATCAGGCCTTGACGGTGATCCCCGTTGTAAAAGACATAATAAAATCACATCTTGTGGTACATTGTGACTTGTGGTCAAACCATGCAAAGATATCTTTATCTGAGCCGTAAATCTTGTAATGACGAAGGCCAGTGAAATATTGGGTTCTTTTCTGATCAATATCAAGTATTGATGAATACATGATGTCGATGAGTAGGCTGTGTCTTTCTATCCGCTTCGAAATTCAGAGCGCCCAGCATGCGATTCAACAGCATATGTATATATCAGCGAATGCGCAGCACACACGAAACGAAGATCCTGATGCTCTTCCAAGGGGTTGGCTCGGAACGCTTAAAAGATGATAGGTAAACCAGTGATAAATTACCGAAAGATTATGCTCGATGTAAGGCGAGGGCATGCTGCATGGTTAACGGGTGAGCGCAGATCTACTTTATTTTGAGGTTGACATACTTTTGGATGTGACCACTTTCGGTTCAGTACTTGGTACCTTCGTCATCTTTTGAGGTAGGACAATCGCGTGAGGGACGTGGTAGTGAAGGGCGACATTAAGTACCTTGAATATAGCGAACAAGGAATGTAATCTGTGCTGCATGTTATTGGCACAGCAGACATAGAGTCACACAAATCCAATATCTGGCATTCGATGCGGTGTTGTTAGATACCGCAAAGGTTAACAGGTGCTACGAGGTGGTCTATAGCGCTTTAGATCAAAGCTGGGCGCTTAAATTTATTCAGGCACATTCAGGGTCACACGGAGCCGCTGTGATATCATCGCAATTATCTGCTGTGTCGAAAGCAAGTAAAATTCAAGATTCCGGAGAAGTGCACTATTAATTCTATGTAGCGTAATTGTGGAGTAAATATTAAAGCAAACAGATATCAAAAGAAAGAAATAAGGGAACAATGATTAAACCAGTCAGTATTAGTGTACGAAATTGACCAAAAGGTCAATCGACAAGTCAAGATATTCAGAGTGAATGATGGGAGGAAAGTTTAGCGCTCCCAGAAGCAATTTTGGTCCTCGTGCGATTAGGCGATTATAGTGGTAGGGCGGAGAGACCTGCTGCGTTGACTTACACTTTCCGGGGTGAAGTGGCAACGAGTCTTTACTTGATCATAGCGAACCTCGATCGAGGCTGGATCTTCACCCTTGATTTCCTTCTCGCACCATTCCTGTATCACTCTCTCCTGATCAAAGTGGTCGGCGCGAATACAGTCTACTGCATCGAGAGATGCGCAAGGGATGCTCATGCAGCTCGAGAGGACATTGAAGGATTTTCGGGGTAGGATCACTCGTATTGTGGTATGGCTACTGTCTCCATCTCCGCTGTAATTTTCCGAGGCAAAATTTTGGGCCGGAGAGATGCGGCAAGCGCCATATAGTGCATCCCGGAGAGATTTGGAATGGTTTTTTGTGAGGATGGGAAACAGGGCTTGCAAGTAATTGGAGGTTTTCTGTCCGAGAAGAGGCTCGCTGACGGAAGGGCTTTCGGTTTTGAAAGACACGCTCTTCGAGTCTTCTGAGTGTAATGTGGAACTCGAGGGCTGAATAGTGTTAATTCTGCGGGATTCTGGTCGTTTTGAGAGGTCATAGCGCTGTGCGTCCAAAGGCGAGGAAGAAGACGAGCTCATTATTGTCGTGTAGAAAATAGATAGAAGGAGACCAGTAATATAGTTGTGTATGAAAAGAGGGAGGCTTTGAAACGCTGGATAAATGAGCCAGCTGTTGCAAGGGTCTGGCATTTTATACCTGGAATGCAGAATGTGGCATGGAAAGCATGATGGCCGTGCCCGCGGCCATACTACATTGTCTATCAGCCGCAAAAGCGTAGTTGGTCGTGGCCGAATGAGCCACTATGTTTTTGGGCCATGACGGTGGCTAATACTGGGCAACTAGGCGCTTTATGGCCGGGAAAGCGTGTTTGTTTTGCAAGAAGCACATGTGGCACTGCTGCATAAACGCGTTGATGGCCACAACCACCGCGCGGCCTCGAGGCCTTTGCAAGTGGCATCTTCTGTCAACCTCTATAAAAGAAAGTGGGATAACTTACCAATGGTTAGTTTTTGACTTCAACACCGCGGCGATGTATTCTCGTGTAACAAACAAATCTACCGTGTGGGGCAAGGGGGAGGATGTAGTTGTGAGCGCTCTCATTATCAAACGTGTAAGCACATCCACCCCTTTGACTATTCGTTTGTTAGGCGAGCTCAGGTTGATTCTATTTCGTAGGCTCTATCGTCCCCTAACATGCTGGTATTCCCTGAGAAGAACTCGACTCCGTTTCCGAAGGAGCTACAGGAGCGGGCGGCCACAGTGAAGCAAATGGCCGTCCCCGAGCCGAACGACAGTCAGGTGTGCTTTGTTCTGAAGCGAGAAAGGATGGTAGTTTCAGAAGCTCGCTATGTGTATCTGGAGGGAACGAAGGTAAGTCCTCGACACCGAGATCCCAGAAACTATTGTTGGCGCTAACCTCGTTATATAGAAATCATGAACAGCGTACCAACCACCACTTCCTCTTGCGCTCAAGAAGGCCATGAGGTTCTTTGTATCATTATTTTGGCGACGTTAATTTTTTTGTGTAGTAATCATTGCATTTTAGTCGTTCGTTGATTTGCTAGTAGAAGTCGAGAAGCTCCAGAGATCTGTCGCGGCGTAGGGCTTCTTAACAGTGTCGGAATAGTGAGTACTGTTCACTTGTACTATTATTTACTTTCCGAGAAATTGATTTGACGAGCGTCTATCACTTCTCGCACATCTGCAGTGCATTCTGTACCAGATCTTCAAGCAGTATGCGAGTACCACTGGTAGCAAATTGGTAGCGCATAGTAATTAAATCAGAGCAGCGTAAACAATTTTTATAACTCTTTCCTCCATATGCTCCGTTTCCATTAATCTCGTATTAATCTGGACCGGCACACGCTATTTTCAGAAAGCATTAACATAGTCTAGTGACCAAACTTGTTTCAAAACAAAGATCTGCGAGCGTAGAGTGGAACTGCGTAATTCTACTCTCAGGATTTACATAATTTTGATCGGATTTTTGGCTTGCTTTCTCTCGTTTTGCTTGTTATCTGGTTATGGAGGAAAATGAGGATGTATGGATTTACTTGAGTTTAGTGAGCACTCTAAGTATATGTTTCGGTGAACAGTCCAAACAATACTTACACATCTATGTACGACGTTTTTTGGGAGGTTCGGCTCGTCGGGCGCGCGCAAACCACATACGAAAGCGTGAGAATTTGATGCTTCCCATTTTAGTGATTCCGGTGCCCTCGGTGACGAGGGCGCTCGTGCGGGTGCGTTCCAACCATATTCATGATTCTATGTCTGATCCAAACCGTCTGCCTGCCAACTTCAAGAGCCTGTATCGGCTCTTCCTGCGCACAGCGTCCGCATCAGTACTGCATCATCCACGCGCCAGCAGAAATCTCAGGCGGCGTTGGCGACCCACGTTCGATGATGCGGCGCGTGTGACACGAGAAGTGCAACGGGAAAACGGATACGAATCCGGGTCTGGAACCAGGAAAGGTGCAGTGGAGTGGCTGAAGCTGTGGCACGAGCGCAGTAAGTGCATATACAATCTCTCACAACGGCCCCGGTGAAGCTGACTGACGCGGCAAGTGGACAATACGCTTGAGTTCCTCTATACATCATCACATTCTCGGGGAATACCAAACCTAGTAACACGGGCGCTGTCGTTCGCCATTGAAGAGGAACGCCGGCGGGCTTTCGCCAAGCTATACGCCAGGACGACATGGAAGCCTTCCGATCCCCAGGCTGCAAGCCAGCATCTCAGAAAACCGAAGAATGTCGAAAAGCGAAAGGAGCAAGAAGTGATGGAATACAATTCATTGGGCGCATTGGACGAGCTTCTCCAGATGGCCGAAGCAACCAGCAACCTCACTTTGGGGACCAATACAGTGCCGCTCGGGCGTTATGTTTATAGACGGCCGCGAAAATAAACGCTTGCTGTGCAGTGGCATCCTTCGACAGATCACCTCCATACCAATACCCCTCACTCCAACGTCACAACCATCGGCATGCTAAATAAGCATGAGATCTGAGTCTCAAGATGCTGGTGTTGCTGGCCGCTTTGATGCCTCAATGTTGTTGCCTCTATGCTGGAATGGGCCTGTGGCTCAATTAATTATCCACACAAGTGAGGCTTTTCATTCGAGCATCAACGTCGACAAGTGTCAAAGTTTGTTCCAGCTGATATTCTCTGTCGCCCTTCTGTTAACGGGGCTACCTGTACGACCTCATATGCAAGACTGAACGCGATGATAGTCTCCCTTCAAACGGATCACCACTCACTATGTCCTCAGCATATCCAACTCCGCAATCCGGGGCTGCCCAATACATAGCTCCTCGAACATGTTACCTTTTTCATCTACTGCTAACCGCGGTTAGTTCCTTCCCGAACAGGACCGAATCGTTTTCTCTCTATGGGAAACGCAAGGGCAACCGCCTGAAACTGGGCGGAGCTGTTCATCATATTCCGATGATGGAATCTGGTCTCCACGATCTCAACAATTGAATGTTAAATTCGATACTCGGGCGGGAAGGTACACCAGACACGGCGGAAGGGCTAGTCTTGGGCTAGTTTTGATACATATAAAGATTAGCTCCACCGCGTTTGTTTACTCGCCCACTTCGCTTCTGTTTTACGTTCAACTTCAGGTGCCACCTGAAGCTTTTCTTTATTGCTCTTATCTTCGCCGGTCTTGTCGACACATTTCCCGTTCATCCAAGAATGTCTGCCTCTTCATCGGCCGCATCCTTGCCTTCTTCCTCAGTTGCAGGACAACAGTCGCCTGCCTTGAAGGCAATGGACGACTACCAGGAGATTTTCGTGCCTTCGGCATCTACCTATGCGTGGGTCATGCAGAACCTTGACCAAGTACCTAGCCCGTTCCGTCTTGAAACGTTCGCTGCTTATGAGGCATATCTCTAGGTGCAACACAGCGATAAACAATACGACTCAGCAAGCAGCCCACCGGAAACACCGAGTCTCTACTGGGATTCCCAGCCGAGCACAGCAGAGCTTCCGGAGGCGGGCATGCAGTCGGTCTTCGAAGATTGGGAGGACGATGCTGCAAGCGCCGCGACCTACATCTCGGAAGTCATCATCGAAGACGACGGCGCGCAGACGGTGGTCATCCCACCTGAGAGTGCGTTTTACTCTCCCCCGTCCGCGATAAAGCCCTTCGGTTATTCCTTCGCCGACGAACCAGAGGAGGCCGCGGATATCGAAGTACAAGTGCCGAGTGTCACACTCACCCCCCCAAACACAAGCACCGTCAAGGGACCCGCTCACGATCGAGACTCACATATTCTCAACGTGAAGGGCCTAGTTCTGCAAATTAACACGGCGTTCTACCCATCTGCAGAGACACCACTAACATCCATGTTTTCAACACTCGCACCCCGGGTATCTGATGATGCTTCATGGGCCCCGAAATGCATGCCGGGGCCTGATGTGCCATTGGACTGCATCTGTGCCGGTGACATCAGTCCGTCGGCCGAGGCCTGGGAGGAGGGGGTATGTCGTTTCACATATGTCCAGTTTACGATTGTGACTGATTCCCTCTCTATCAAATGCAGTTCTGGTCCCCCATAGTCGTAGCTCCGTTCCTCAGCGCTCCTTGCTTTTGACCACCCGACGTCTCCCGACGCCCACCTATGATTCTGGCTTAATTTAACGTATTGTTAGCCTGATGCCTTTGGTCCACGCTTTGGTTTCTTCCAACTTCCATTTAATTCCAGCGTACCCACCCTCTTTAAAATTAGTCCTCACTATGCGGAAACCCTCTCCCATTCGCCTTTGATGTAGCTTATCGTATATCCAACGCTACTCTCCCTCCTTTGCTTTTCTATGCCTCACATTTACACGTTTGTAGATAAGGCTGTGCTGTACACTACTCCGAGTCTTCAGATGATCTTATCCCCACCTCACACCGGACTTTCGCCCATTGTTCTCAATGCGGCCGTTTATCTTAGCTGCATTATAATTGGTCTGTCGTATAAGGCGATGTCAATTCGGATCCTTGGTAAGTACGAGTGACCGGTGACTTGATACGATAAGGTGTATTTCTTCGAACGGTTCCCCGTGTTCAATTTACGATGCTTCGGATTCTGCCGATACGCACACCCTCGGCATGGAATTTTGACGGTACGGCCTCGAGGCCGGAAATACTACTCATGGTTGATTTTAGCCGTTTTGCTGCTACGCCCCACCATCAGCGCAGGCTGCATGCCTCGCATCTGCTAATCAACGGCCAACAGGCGCACTGCGCTGTCCTTGGGTGCGTGGGTCGACGCATTTGCTTCAGACGTGGCACTGAGATCACTTCATAGGGATTCATCATAAACCAGCCCAATGTCGACACCGTCACCCGTTTCCGATGAGTCGACGACTACCGAAGGGTGCGCATCCTGCGGGATCGGCGCTTTGATCATTGTGCTCATTTAACGCAGGACTGTGCTGCGTGATTTCGTCGACCAGGCCATCGCCCAGAAGCGGGTCGCCACCATGTCCCCACGTTCTGCGCTGCTTTCCCAGTCGTCCCTCCAGGCGCCCACCGCAGACGAGCGCTCATCTCAGGCCACGAATGAAGGCGGGGACGCTGGTCGTCAGGTCAGGAAGCGCTCGGCTGGCAGTCGACGCATGCGCGGCATGGAGGTTGCGAGGACGAGCACCCTTGCGCAGCTCATGGACGTAGACCTCTCCCGCAAAGACCCGAAGGACGAGGTGATGCGCCTGCGTGAGATCCTCAAGACTGTCGAGCGGCATTCGGTGCTTGAGGCGCGGCGCGCGAAAGAGCTCGAGCGCGCGAACCAGGAAGCGGAGCGGCGCATGCAGGTGTTCGCGGAGAATCAGCTCCACGAGAAGCAGGAGGCGCTGAAGGCCCAGCAAGAGGTGCGCCTCGTCCAGCTGCAGCTGCAAAATGCGCAGGAGGAGATCGACCGGAAACAGCGGGAGATGCGGCGGGTTGAGCGACAAAGGGACGACGCCGAGGCTGAGGCTGCGCGGGCGCGGGAAAAGGCCAGGAAGCTCCATGAACAAACGGTTGCTGCTGCTGCGCGGGAAGAGGGCCGACGGCTAGGCTTCCAGGCTGGGTTTGACTATGCCAGCCAGGAGCGTCGAATCTTAGCCGCGAAGAGACCCGCAAATCCGCCTGCCAAGCGGCGCACGACTCCCCGTAGGGTGGATACTGTGGAGTCGCAGACCGTGGAGTCGCACAAAACAGCCGGTAGCAGCAAAGGCAAGCAGCGAGCTGTCGAGCAACCACCAGCCTCTGTCACCACTTCAGCTTTTCGGCCCTCGCGCTCTGAATTCCAGTCACAGCAATATTCACAGTATGAACACCCAGTGTCGCAGCATTCGCTCTCTGAACGGCAACCGCCACCCGCTCCCGTCGCCCAATTCTATGGACCACCTCCACCTGAAGCAGATGACAACCTACCAGGTCCTGAAGACGATATGTCCCCTTCACAACTGGGGCTCAGGTCCTTACCGGTATATGACACGTACTCGCGCCCGCCCTCCAGGAGATCTGGCCCCTCCCATTCAACCCCCCACCGCCGCTTTGCCCCATCGCCTGAAATTGAGCCAGACAGAGAGGAGCCTCCTCCGCCTCCGAATCAATATCCTCCACCACCCGATCAATATCTGGTGGCGGCGCAGGAACCGCCCCAGGTTAAAACGCCAGCCATCGAAATCTACGAAATTGACTTGCCCACGGCGGACCAGCTGAACAGAGAATACAGCTTTTCCCAGGAAAATTCCAGTGAAGCGATACCCAACATGCCGCGAGAGCAGTGGGTGCCCGCGGCGACGTTCCATGAGCGCAGAGGCACGCGCGCACCCCCCGCATTGAAGCTGCCGCCATCACAGCCACAGCCCTGGCGGCCAGCCCCCAAGCCGCAGCAGCAACCCACTAAAGCTGTCAAGTTCCCCAATATACTATCGCGGCCATCGCTACTCAAAACGAAGGAACAGGCGTCGTCGTGGTACCGTTCCCTCAGCTGGCGGAAGAAGAGTAAACCAGTGATTGACCCTATACCGGAGGAGGGGACGACACCCATCAGCGCTGGGCCTTTCACCGGCTCCACATACAATGAATCACAACCGCCCAGTGCGACGGAACCGCCGGACACCACTGAATCGCAGGGGATGTACGGTGGCCCTCACCTGCCGCAGGGGTCGTGGTATCAAGCTAAGCAGCCGCTCATCCCGCCCAATGGGCCCGCGTCGATGCGCAGCGGGTACTCGAGGGTGCGCGCCATCTCAGACGCTGCGTCGGTATCCACCCGTGTGTCCCAATTCGACCTTCTCGCGACGCCGCACCCGAACGCGCCACCTGCGATGAGCGTGCGCAGTGGCAAGGAAGGGGCGCGCAAGCTTAAGGAAAAGGAGAGCTACCTCAGCGCGATCACCGAGGACCCAGCGAGCCGCAACAACACGCCTTCCCGTGTGCCCCGCCCGTCGGAGGAGAACATGCGCTCCATGGCCTCGGTTCTTTCCCAGCCTAACTTTGGAAACCGCCCTGTGCAACAGCAGGCGTCGTACGGGACGCTCGACGGCGCAGTGAGTAAACGGACACGGGCTGCCATCGCGCGGGAACGTAGTACTGATTTGATTGTGGCTCAGGCCCAGAATAACCGGCGGCAGCGACGTATGCCCCCTGCCATCGCAGTCCCCGATCCTGGCCAGGAGCTCGAGCCGTTTGGTGTTGCCTACAACCGGGGCGCGGTCGCGAACGGATATCAACCGTATATGGGGGCAGACTTGAATCGTCGGCCTTCACGTATCTCTGAGCGCACAACTCCTGACACGTCCATTGGCATCGATATCGTCCCGCCTGTGAGTTTCACACCATGCCACACTATAAACAGCCGCTGATATCTGAAATGACAGTCGGGTTTTGCGCCTGACGCCGTTCAGTCACCGCCTCACACAGGGCGCAACCACCTGAGCCCGTACCACACTTACTCCGCCGCCGCGCCCCTATTCCAACAGTCCATCGAGTCTCTCCGCGTACAGGCCTCGCGCCTCAACCCGCCCGGTGCCGACCGCCCGTTATCCGCCGCAGCGTCCCGCAGAAAGTCAAAACAAAGCTTCACCGGCTACCCAGAGCCGCCACATGACTATCACCAGAGAAGCCCAGCACCGCGCCCACCGTCCGCAGCTTCCCGGCCCGCCTCGTCTATACATTCCCGCGTGCGCAAGCAGCCTAATGGCGGCTACAGCGACGTAGACTACGCGCGCCCACCGACGCGCAGCTCAGTGCACCCGGAGAGTGTACGCTCCACCGCGCGCCGGAGCGATGCAGACTACGCGCGGCCGCCGACGCGCGCCTCGGTGGCCCCCGTGCGCCCCGACAGCGTGCGCTCGGCCGCGCGCAATGTGCCGCCGTATGCGAGCCAGACGAGCCTGAGCAACCTCACGAGCGGTGGCGTACTTGGGCAGCCACGCAACGCGAGCGCGTCACGGCTCGTGCTCGCGTCGCCCGTGCACCGCGTCGCGTCGAACACGTCGATGCGCTCGCAAAGCTCGTACGCGCGCTTCGACCCCACCGATTACAACGACCCTGCGTACTATGAAAACCCGCCACCGCCACCGCCACCGCCTCCTGTGGATGAGCATGCGGAAGGATACTTTGACCACGTCCCGCCATCGCGCACGCAATCTGTGAATTCGGGGCTTTCGTACGTGTAGGATCCAAATCAGTGATCGTCTGTCTGTCTGAATATATGTTGGATTTCTTGGTGAACATTCTATATGCATCCCCGTTTCTCACTTATAACATATTGCACATTTTCATCTGTACGCCTGTTTTGATGTATTGCCCAAGGAATTCTCTATAGGATAGCATCTGTTGTACCCAGTAGTTACAAAATTTACGAATATAATATGTTTGATATGGAACAGCTTTCGACACGCCTTGTGGGACTTACATAATACAGGTCAGGCACTCGAAGATGAGTAAGGTGGACTAGACTAATTGTACATGATATACTATGTTAAGTAGCGCGCTGCATGGTGGTAAGGTAGACAGGTATCAGTAAGTGACAGAATGACATGGAAACATTACAATCACTAGAAGTTAAGATAAAAATAACAGCGTTCGAGACGTGCAGATGCAACTTGGCGAACGAGAATGGATAGATTATGGATAGAAAGCACGGCTCATGTCCTGCATGACAAATGGACTAGATTAGTCTGGCTTTATCAGTGTTGCGAGGTACATCGCAATGCTCACCAGAGGGCGGTCGCTAGACAGCTGCACAGCACAAAAAACGCGATCAGTACGCTTTCTAGAAATGGGGCCAGAGCCAGCCTTTGACGCACCTGAGGGTTCTGGAAGTTGTTCATCTCGACGCGGTCGCCCAGCTGTGCCTTCTTGCCGAGCAGCATCTTTGTCTTGTTGATCGCCTGCACCATCTTGCGGTACTCGCGCGCGCGCGAGTGCAGGTCGACATAGTATGCATGGATGTCGTGGCTGTGGCTATCTCTCAGCGCCGGGCCAAATCCCATGAGGGGTACTTACCTGACGAGGGTGAGCAGCTTCTGGTAGGTTGGGTGGGGCTCATTCGCTGTGACGACGTTAGTATACGGGGAAAAGCCTACGGACGGCGTTCTTACACAAAATGCGAACAAGAGCCTGACGCAACGAGGTCAGCCGGTGCACGCGCGCGACGGACGGTGTACATACTTGGGTCATAGTGCAGGTGCCAGTGGCATCCTCCCAAGTCAGCTGGCTGTCCTTGGACGACGATAACGATATCTGGCAACGGATACCATTACTGTCAACACTACACACTCCCTACGTGCACGGGGTGAACCTACCACGTCGGCCTTGAGTGCGTCCTCGTACGTGAACAGGTCGTTGTCGCGGCAGTACCCCGTGCAGTACATCGCGACGGGCGACATACACTGCTTCTCGCGCTCGTTCGGTGAGTCGAGCCAGGGAGCGGGCGACCCCGGCACGTCGGTGATAATGGACAGCGAGGGCTGGTGCCGCGCGGAGTCCGCGCGCATGCCGGAGTCCTTCGAGCCCGAAAGCACGCCGTCGATCGAGGTCCGTGCCCAGTCGAAAACCTGCTTTTTCTGGCGCGGTACAGGGCCGACCCGCGCTGAAATTTCTGAAAAACCATCGGGGTGTGAGGAGCAGTGAATTTGGGACGGTTGGATGGAAACTCGACGTACGGGCAAACATGCGCTTGTTGCTGTTCCAGTTGGAGTTCGTGCGGCGATTGCCCTTGTTCATCCATGGGACGTAGACGCGGTTGCACCGGAAGTGCTTGAGGTCGAGCAGAGTCCCGGAGTGGCACGAATCGAACACAGCCTGATGGGGTGAATATTGAGTGGGGCGGTGACAATCCGGGGCGTGCTCGCTTACAATCAACGAGCTGCCTTGCGGCAGCGGCGCTGCAAGGTTGGCGCGAAGCTCCTGTGGGCTGTAAGGACGGAAATGAATGTTGATAATTTCAAGTGCGCACATCATCCTTGATCTTTTTTCCATCTGAAGTTACGATAACTAGACGCAGTACCGGGTTATTTTGGGCGCAATCGGTGCATGAAAGAGGCATGGCTCACACTCATTCTTACGGTCCTCCTCCTCGACGTCGTCGGTATCTTCTTGGTCGGAATGGCCGGAATCTGTACGGAAGCTTGTCAGGCATTTTGCCACTTTCCGGTGTCTTGCAACATACAATGGAAGAAAAAGCGGTCATTTTCTTCCGCATTCTTGATAAGATTGTTGATAGCTTGTAGCTGCAATCAAAATGAGCTCTGGAACAATTCACGAGATACGAAAAGATACGGACAATGTTGTCCCGGGTTGGTTGTACATTACACGGTTTGTCGTCGTCAATGAGGACGGTGATGTCCTGCGGGTCGTAGTTATACAGTTCTGATGATATTAGACGAGAGAGCCGAGACAAAATTGAACTGGACGCACTAATCAGTAGATCGCGCATCGCTGCAACGTCGCGGTGCGGGCCCTTCAGAGCTTCGCGGGTAGTGTCCTTACGATCTTTCCGTCTCTTCAACCACTTCTTCTTCTTGCCGTCCTTCTTGCCGTCAGGCGACCGCAGCCCGCTGGGTGACATGGGTTCAGCTTCTTCGCGAATTTGCTGGATGCCTATCAGAAGGGCCTTCAACTTGATTTTCTTCTCGACTGTGACGGGCTTGATTTCAACATCGACGGGGGACGAAATGGGCTGCTTCCGCCGGAAGGCTGCCCAGGCTCGTGGCATCATCTTCATGTTTGTGGGATAGCAGGTGCGCGTGGGCTCTGGATGGTTGTGGATTGATGTTTCTTGTCAAAGTGACATGAACTTCGAGTTGGGGGCAGAGGGATCTACACCGGCTTAATATATGGCGAGGACGGCAACGTTGGGGGGTTGAAACGCGCGTGGGGCTGTGTCAGATCTACGGGCGGCAATCGTCTTCAAACAAGCTTCAGGCAGTGTGAAGAGAGCAACACGAGGCAGCCTGGGTGCATGAAGATGGCAGTGAAAACCACACGAGAACCGAACAGCTGAGAAAATGTGGGCTTCAGTGTGGGCAGCGAAGCTGAACAGCACCGACGAGCACCGACGACAGCGGAGGTACATACTTACCGTCGCGCATGCCGAAACTATCCAGGGTCCATCATCGCCCAGTCTCGCCAATCACAAAGTCACGGGCGATAACACCATAAGTTAATCGTTGATGCAGGATTTACCCAAGTGGTCGACAACTATGGACTGGATTCTTTCCGAAGGCGGTAGCTTTGGTCTCATCACGCCCATTTGAATGGAACTGTGAAAACGGCGCACTTGATTGATATAAAAATGAAACCGCTTAAAAAGAGCGACTTACGTGCTACTTACTCCGAAGTCTGAGTTCCCAGCGTCCGAGCAGAACACTGGCAAGAGGTGAAGAATGAGAGGAACAGAAAGAAGGAAAAAATACTGGATTGGGATCAAACCTGAGATGTGGCGAAGAAAATCAGCGCTGGGGATTTCGCCGTTAAGTAGATCTTTTGTAACCGCGCGACTTTACTCTCTTTGGGGTGCAGTCTAGATTGAATCAATTAAGCTTCAGCCTGAGTGTTTGCTGGGTGTCCGAGATAGATAATTTTACAACGCCAAAAAACACACCGCCAGTTATCTTGCTTGTGTTCAAGGAATCAGAATAATTGTCAGAGAATTCGCGGCGAAAGAGATCTAAGCGCCGAGGCGGGAGGCCAGTCGGGTCAGTGCAAAGCTCGCTGGATCAAGGCTGGAGAAAAGAAGAAAGCAAAGAATTGACTGCAGATTTTAAAGAAGCGTATCGCATAGGCAGAAACCAGTGCCAGGATCCACGACGTAGGCCTTGCTAGACCTTCCAAGTCGCCGTGAAGTTCCCACTTGAGACTAGCGGAGATCGAAGTCTGCTTTGCCTGACGTATACCATTAGAAAGGGCTGAAAATACAATATATAGTCTTAATCACACTTAAAAGATAATATAGAGCATAGGATGTGGAAAAGGAGGAAAGGAGGGAAGGAAAACGGGATGAAGACTCAGAAGAGTGGGCTCAGGCTGGGACACGGCGAAAAAGCGCTCAAGCGCTGGATAGATCTTTTCAAACGGGGAGGTTACGTGGTGGAACCGCTTGATTGAGATAATTAAGCGCCGAGGTGTGCGTCGGATAAACAACTTCACAACGTCGTTGAACCTGAGACTCCTCGGAATACAGGTACAGGTATCTTGCTTCGAGTTGTGTGAGAGTAATCAGAAATATGGTTGTGGAATTGATAGTGATGATGAATCTATTCACCGGTGTAGTATAACAGCTGCTGGAGGGTTGGATCCAGATTCCAGGAGAAAGGAAGGAAGGAAAAAACGCACTGCGCGGCCCCAAGGCCGGGTAAAGCACGTGTCAGTCCACGTGGTTATGTCAACGCACCGGGCCGCGGCGCGTCGCGGTCTTCCAACCACTAGCATGGCCACCAGCGAACGAACGCCATTGTAGCTCGTCTCATCTAGCCATGCACACAAAAATGACATCCACGACCGCCTCATCTTCCTCGACGGCCCTGTCATCAACCACCCACGACTCACAGCGCACACTCACACCGACGAAAGCAGGCGGCGGTGTACCACCAGCTGCGTATCGTCTGCTGTACCGCGGTGCACTGGCGCTGCCCGATTCGTTAATGCTTCTGGATGGGCTGACGTTTGGGGTGCGACTTGATTCGCCAGTTAAGCCGCGTTCGCATATTCCATATACACCGAACACCGGCACGCAGAGCACGAACATGCAGAATACAGCTGCAAGTTCAAGTGCAAGTGCAGGCACGGGTGCATCCCACCTGCTCGAGAACCCGCTGGCGCTCGCGCTGGAGAGCATGCGCGGGCGGCCGACGCTCCGCCTGCTTGGGCCGGTGAAGATGGGGGAGGTGTATCTGGACGAGAGTGGAAGGGTGGAGGTGTGAGTGATTGGTTTCATCTGCTTTTGTGTTGGGGCTGGTGTTGGTTAGGGTGGAGGTACAGGCGGAGGTGGATGTGAACCCAACGCTGACTGTTTATTCGCACACAGGGACATCCACCCGCTCGCCGCGCTCTCGCACATCTTCTTCGAGAACACATTTTGCCTGCTGCCATTCGCGTCTCACCGCTCAGAGACAGGGCTCAAAATCGCGTTGGGCGATAGCGGTCTGTCCCTCCTTTCATAGACCTTCAACGACTCGAACTCACACCACCGCAGACGGCCCGGAGACGACGGAGATCGTCATCTTCGCCGAGCGCTCGCTCGCAGACATGGGTACGAGTACGAGTGCGCGGAGCATCCGCCTGCACGTCGGGCGCGTGGCGGTGGCGCCGCGCGCCGCGCCTGCGCGTGCCCCACGCCCAGATGATCCTATCCCGCGCCGGCCACCTGCGTTCTTTATCAGGGACCTGAAGCGCACGGGGAGCATCGGTACGAGCAGGGACCTCAAGCGCACTGCGAGCAGCAGTAAACTCGCGTCCGCGCCACTGAAGCGGCAGAAGACGGCGGAGCTCGGGAGCTCGGTGCGCCTCGGGGCGGGAGAGGCGCTGTTCAAGGTGCCCGAGCTGCCTGTGCAGGCGCAGGCGAACGCGAAGGGAAAGGGGAAGGAAAGGGATGTGTTTGGCGAGGTCGCTGCTGCCGCGAAGGGCAAGCAGCGCGGGGACGTCGGCGATGCGGCGCTGGAGAAGGCGAACCGAAACGTAAGGACGTCGTATGCCCTGGGCCTCACGCTCTCACCACTCTTTTTTTAGGTCATCAAGCGGCTGACGATCGAGTATCTGGGGCGGGCGCGCGACCCAGCGGATCCCACGCGCCTTATTGACAAGACACACCCCGAGTTCAAGGATTTGTACGGGTATATCTATCGCGGGGTCGGGTTCGCGCTGGTCAGTCAGCTATTACTTACTCGTGGGTAGTGTTCTGACGTGGGCGCTTTAGCGGGGGGACATGCGGACGTCTAATGTCGAGCTGAATGTCGTAAACCGCCTCATCGACAAGCACGCGCTGATGTATCTCCCGCGAAGTAACGGACGGTGATTATTTGGATGCAGTCGTGCTCTGTTGTTCGGGGACATTCTGTCTGTCTTATGTGGAACGGCATACGCGGTCCGAACACAAACTCTCCAGGCCCGGTCTGCAGAGGTTTCTGAGCAAGCGTGATTCCCAAGAGCTAGGAGCATCGTCAACGCGTCGCCCCAAAACATGAGGGTAGTGCGGCGTACCGAGATGCACTGGCACTATCAGGAAAACGGGCACAAGTAGATTGAGCAGGACGAAATGTATGTAAATTAGAAACAGGATGGCAGTAGCAATTCACGGACAAGAGCATGCGCAGGCCGATTTTCGTCGACGCGTGTTGCAGGAGGGGGGCGGATTGGCAAAGTTGACGACAGCGGCAGACAGGGAACAGGCGTGAACACCTGGGCAGGCGGATGGAGCGAGGTCAACACAAGCAGGGTGCGGAAAGTGGCCATGTGCTTCATCCAACGGATTTTTGTCGACGCGAGCTGTAGACGACATTCGGTCTGACCGTGACGCAGGCGTAGAAAACTTAGCGATTTTATGAATCGCCCGTGACTGCTGTCGATACCAACTGCAGCTATCCCGACAACTAGTACCACCTATACTAGTACAACAAGAACATAGCCTTCACACCTGTGCAAAACCATCTGGTGCTTTGGCGGCGGCGAGCACTGCAGCAATCGGCGAGGATGGTTCGGCATACGCCGGATCGAGAGGTACGGTCCCGCTCCTGACTTCGGCTCTCTCTCTCTTCCCACATCCTTCCTCTCTCGTCGCTTGCTCCGTTCTTCGTAATCCCCTCGCGAATCCACCCGCCGTTCCAAGTCTTTGGGTTCTCTGTGAGTCATCCCCGTCTCTCTTCCCCGAAAGCACGTCTGGGACGCGGTCTTCCACTTTTTTTGAGCCCGGACGACGCGTAGATACTGTTCACAATTTTTTTGCATCTCCCTGCCTATACCGTCTCCCACCGCACCTGTTGTCTGCATAACCGTCTTGCTGTGATCCAAACCGTACCCTATACACCGCATATAACCGCATATAACGACCGAATAACCGCATATATCTACCATTTTACCGCATATATCTTGTTCTAAAACGCCAAATCGTGTCAGATCCTTTCACCGACCATGTCACTTCGACTTCACGTATTGTTGACCTAATTGCTGATACTCCTTGTGTACAGAGCCGTACCCACGCTGGAACCTCGTACGACCAGCTCCCAATGCGCTGATTGACTTGGCGGACCTCTTGAAAATCACACAACCCGCTCAATCGCGCCGTGCTACTTCTCCCATGCCGCCGCTCACGTCCTCCGCGGATTCATCTTCTGACGACCATCTTGCTTCTATTATTATGGCTACTCTTGATGCGACTAAACTGGACTTTCACGACTCTGCTCGGGCGATTCCTCCGTCCAAAAATGTCCCCTCGTTGTCCGATAGAGACCGATTAAAACCGGGACAAATGGAAGGTCGACGAGGATTTCAAATTCGCTACGTTCTTGGTGAATCTCTGGGCGGCTTTTCTGGACACGGAGTGGGAGGAGGTCGAACTTTCAGAACGGTATCACTCGCAACCATGCTACCTATCTGGAGGACGAGCTGTCGACTAGTGAACTGGACCGTGTCCGCAAGACCGAGGATATCTAATATCAACCAGTGGTACAAGGTCATGATAATCGCATGCACTGAAACATCGCTCAGCTAGCGACTGGGCTTCCCGAACACTCCGATTGCCACGCTAAACGCCGTACGTCATCGTTTCCTGCTTCCTTCCCGGTCAAGGCAATTTCTTCGGTGCAGGCAACGTCGGGAGCTCATGCATTTCCAATCAATCCCGTCATGGCTCCCAGATACGCCGCACCGCAGAAGGGATCATCCTCTGCTCGTCCTTCCGTTACATTCGATCCTGCGGTCGTCGCTGCGCGAGAAGCTGATAAACAACGTCTCCTATCCGCTATGTTTTCTTTCCCACCGAAACTCAGCGAGCTCCAGCCCATGTACTCGAACAGAACGAGGGATCATGGATGTTACAACTACCGAGCGTTCCATGTCGAGCATCGTTCCAGAGCATGTACTGTTGGTCGTGGATGGACGCAGTTACGAGCGTTAGGAGGGGGCTTATGCCCAGCCCTCACGTACTGTCCGCGCTCCTCCAGAGCGGCGAGCGCGGTCTTCCAGACGTGCGTGTCACATAGGTCGCCTTCTAGCGTCACGCGTGTATAAAAAATGGGACACCGTACTCATGGGGGGTGGTGTTCTGACGTGGGCGGTTTAGCGGGGGACAGACGGACGTCTAATGACTCGGGCTGAATGTCGTAAGCCGCCTCATTGACAAGCACGCGCTGATGTACCTATCTCCCGCGAAGTAGCGCTGGAAGCGGGTGATTATTTGAGTAGAGTGGGGGCTCGATTTTTGGGTTCATTCTGACTGTCTGCAGCCTTTGTGAAAAAATATGGACACCGCCTGCCTGTGCAGAGCATGCGCACCGCCCGCGGACGGACGCTCCAAAGAAGTAGGCTTCCATCGGCGGCCCTGACGCGATCAAATTCCCATGCACAGGCGCCCATTGGGGATCCATTATAAGGGCCCGACCTGTGACTACGCAACGCAAACGCCCCACAAGCCCCCCCCCAAGAGCAGTTCCCAGCGTCCCCCAGGCCAGCAGCGCACGCCCGCCGTCTGAATGACCGAGTCCATCGTTCTGGACAACAGCACGCTCCTCCGCGGCCTCGTACCGCCCACGCCGCACGTCGTCGTCGCCGGCGTCGACGCCCAGATGCACTCGCCGACGTCGAGCACGGGCTCCGCCTCTGTCCTCGAGTGGAACTCAAACTCGGACAGCGAGCTCTTCCAGCTCTCTTCGCCCCCGAGCGCCGCCCCTGCACTCTCCTCGCCGGCGTTCTCGGCGTCGGCGTCGTCGGTCGGCGCGGCGCCCTCGCTCGTGGGCTCGCTCAGTGAGCCGGCGGGGCTGCTCGACGACCGCTATCTGAATCTTATGCACTGGCCCCAGCTGGGGTACGACGAGCGCCCAGCGGCGCCTCCGGCGCCCCTTGTCAGCGCCAGCGCCACTGCCAGTAGCACCGCCCCCACCCCCGCCAGCACCGCTCCCACCCCCGCCGACGACGCCCCTGCACCGCACCATCACCCCGCTGAGCTCAATGCACTCATCGAGCGCATGGAGCTGGTGCTCGCCGGTTGGCCCGTGCCCTGGTCCGAGCCCGCCAACACCAACGCTGACGCCAACACAAGCGTCAGCGAGACGGCTGCGTCGGAGACCGACTCCGCTCCGGAGCTGCTCGACACGTCCATCACCAGCTCCGCGGCGGACAGCTCCATCACGACCGTCATCCCCCCCGGAGACACCACCTCGTTCTTCGACCCGCCGAGTCCGCCTGCGCCGCACTCTGCCGAGGCGTCGCTCATCTCGATTGCGGAGTATTTCAAGCGCAAGGCGTCCGAGCGCGGCGCGCCGCTCGCCCACGTCCCGGTGCCATCGCAGTGCCATCGGCGGTCGGAGGATGGTAGCGTCGTTATTAGCGAAAGAGAAGAAGACGAAGACGAAGATGGGGAGGCGGAGGAGGAGAGGGGCACTCCGGCGCCTGCGAGCCCCGTACGCTCGGCGCTGAGCTACTTCTCGCCGCCCTCGCCGTCGAGTACCGTGGCGTCCTACTCCTGGATGTCGCGCCCTGCGTACAACCCGCCCGGGCGAGCTATCTCGCAGGAGGACATCGAGGCGATGGACGCGCGCTCAGTCGTGAGCCCAAGCTGCAGCACCGTGGAGCGCGCGTCGCCTTCACCGTCCGTCTCCGTTTCCAGCGCCGCTGCTTCTGGAGGTGTCGCGTCGTCCGCGCGCGACCCGTTCTTCGACGTGTACTCGCCTTCCATGGTCGCCACCGTCGTCGCCCTGGGACCGCGCAGTGCGCCGGTGTCTGATGTACTGCGCGTGCGTGATGCGCATGCGACACGGATCCCGCCGACAGGCGCACCGGAGCGCGGCGAGGTGTACGCGGACGAGCCCGCATGGCCCGCGCCCCCGCCGGAGCTCGAGTTCCGTGATGCGCTGCGCGCTGCTACACCCTATGCGCCCACATCGCTGCCGCCCTCTTCGCCCCCCACGCCGCCCCGCCCGACGCTCGTGCTGCCGCCTTCGCGCGAGCCGCCGTTACGGAACGCATTCCGTGGCTTCGGCGGTTATAATCCACCATCGCCCTCGGCAGCGCCTGTGCACTCTTGGCTTGACCAGCTGCACTGCTTGCAGCGGTCGGCTGACACGTATCATCTGGTACACCCGCCGTACGTATACCACCCGAAGGTCGGCATCCAGGCATCATCATCTACGGGCTCTTCGCCGTCAGCGGTACCCGCGCCTGCGACAGCCCCGACCTCTGCACCGGCGATTGTATCCACGGGGAATGGGGACGGAAGGGCCCCGACTGCAGCCGCCGCGCCGCGCCGCCCGCGCCCGCCGCTCCCCGCCCTGCCCGTGTTTGCGTCTACGCCCCGCGCGAAGCCCCAGCCGTCGCCACTGACGCCGACGCCGCAGCCCGCTCCGCAGCGCGAGCTGCCTTTGCCCATGGGAATAGGCGCAGGTGCGGGTGTGGGAGAGCACCAGCCGCCCACGCCGTACGCGCCGTACGCTCACGCGCTGCCGTCGACGTGGACGGGTCCCGCATCGCACGTCGTGACCGCCCTACCGCCGTCGAGCGGCGCACCGAGTCCCGTGCTGGGCCGCCCGCGCGATTCCGCGAACGCGAGCACGGCGCACATGTGGTGGGGCCTCGGTAAGCCGCCCACCGGGTCCCCGTACGCGTCTTACACCCAGCCCGCCCTGCGCGCGGCTCGCTGGGGCGCGGCGCCCGGCCTCTCACAGGAGTCAGACACGGCGAGTGCGTCGGACGGCGACGCGCCGGTCCCGCCGCCCGCGTGCAGGTTCCCGGGCGGCCCCCACAGGCCGCCGGCGTCCGACACGCTCTCAACCCCGCCGCCGTGGGCTTGCGAGCGCGAAAGCGAGCGGCGGCTGCGTTTCGCATCGCCAGTACACGCGACGGGCGGGTGGGCGGGGATGGGCGCGCGCGCACACATGCACGCGCTTACGCCGCCGCTTCCCCCAGCGCCACCTCCGCTGCCGTCGTGGTTCTACCCGGCACCGCCGCCGCCAGCCGGGGAGTCGTGGTACCGCCCTTCGTCGATGGGGATGGGGATGGGGCTGTCGGCGGCGCCGGAGCAGTGGTACCGGCATTCGTCGCCCGCGCCCGTCATCCCGCCCGCAGCGGCGCATGCGGGGTGGTACACAACGGTGGCGAAGTACGCTTTCAGCGACGCGACGGTCGTCTTCCGGGTGGGTTCTATTTCTTTCCCCGTGCGCGATTTTCTTGGTGCTGATTTTGCTTCTTTGGGGGCAGGTCGAAACGTATATCTTCCGCGTGCACCGCCACTTCTTCGAGCACCACTCGGACTACTTCGTGCGGCTGCTCTCGACGTACGTGTTCAGCGAGGCGAGCCACGTCTTCCTGCCCGATGTGAAGAAAGGCGACTTCGAGCGCCTGCTCTCGATATTCTACCCAGAGTACGCCCCTCCCCCCCTACCTCTCTTTCCGTCACACAACTACTTACCCACACCTCTTTCTTCGCAGGAACCTCACCACACCGGACATCACCTCCCTCGCCGGGTGGACCGCCGTCCTCGCGCTCGCGCAGCGCTGGGGCATGGCGCAACCGCTCGCCCTCTCCCTCGCGCACATCGGCACCCTCGCCTCGCCCATGCAGAAGATCGCGATCGCACACACGCACGGCCTGCGCGCGCCTGCGCCCGCGTGGCTGCTCCCCGCGTACAAGGCCGTCTGCGCCTCGGGAGGCCCGCCTGCCAGGCACGAGGCGGAGGCGCTCGACGTGGGCGTCGTGCTTGGCATCTGGGAGGTGCAGCACGCGCTGCGGCAGGGAGGCCCCGGGGCGTATGTGGATAGGGAGGGCGCGCTTGAGCGGCTTGTGAGGGCGAAGTTTGGGCCGTTCGACGGGGCAGCGCCTCGAGGGGGGGCGGGCATGTTTGTGTATTAGGCGGAGGCGCTGCCCTGTTGATGTCTACTTCTTGGACGTTGTGGTTCTGTGAGTTGTGTGCTGTTTCTTGTGATAATCGCGCGGTAAGCGTGAAATTCGTTGTATGTACCATCACGCCTGTCGTTTTGTTATCGTGCTTGTGTTTGCAGTTGGAAATTGGTTGTAGTTTTAGTAGACTTCTTGTCACATACATATGCCCCTTCGCCACTTCGTTATTTGTTCCGTACCTTGTCAATAAATGAAAAGACTATTTATATGAAAATGACGATGCTGTGCTATCTATGCTGTGATTGTGTGAGATTGACTCGCGGATTATCAGAATCAGGCGCATTTTGGAGACACTGGAAGCTCGTGGAAGAGTTCAAAAGTTAACAGAGATTGAGTCTGATTGACGCCGAGTGCTGTGCTCCGGCGCTCTGCCCACTGATCCGGTGATAAGTGGCTGCGATTGTCGTCATCGATAGAGCGGCTCAGCCATAATGCACACGGGTTCACATGCCAGTGTCTCGCGTTTCAGAGATCCCGCGCACTGTAGCGAGCACTCGTCGCGAACGTTTGTTTTCTGTGTGCTCTCGTGCGCCTCAGGCTGCGGCTGTACTGCGTGCCCGGAAATATACGCAGTAATAGCAGGAATCCACAGTGCATGAAGCGCTATTCTGAGAAGCGGAAAAATAATGTGCAAGCGCCGAGCTTCTGACTCGTTGCATTTTGTATCGCACGCATAGGCATATGATATGGAATAACATGTGTATGGATTTTACGGGTGGTGCCGGAGACCTCGGCGAGCCAGCGCCTCTGCTCCGACGCTCTGGAATCCGGAGCGGTGTAATTCCAGTAAACCAAGTCCTGTAGTTATTGATAACTTTGGCTGAACGACAGACCCAGCTAACAGTAGGAAGTTTTTACAAAGCATGCGCCAAATTAGAGGATGGGAATGGACTGGAATCTGCTGGAACGGCCTTGAACAGCCTTGGGACTGCGGGCGCTTCCCGCTGCATATCGTAAAAAATACTGTGAATGGCGCAAAAAAATGAGAAGCTCGTTGTCCACGCTGAGCACAATATCAAGTGCATACACAGGCGCGCGATGGTAAACGATAGCCATGGAGATCATGATTCGTCCCATTGCCAAGATGCAGACGGAGGAGAACGAGAACCTAAATGATCGAGGCAGCCCTGGAATCGGGCGGTCACGTGTGGGCATACAATATCACATGCGAGACCGAGGGAAGGGCGTCGTCGTATTTAGCGTTGATTTCTTGTCCTAAATCTTCACCTCCACCACTTCCACCCACCACAATGTCGACGACGACTACAGAACAGCAAACTGTCCCCGAGCCCGCGCAGGCGCCCGAGGTCACCATCCTCTCGCGCGTTGCTTCGATCCCCATGATCTCGTCCTCGCTCACCTCGCTCAACGAGGTGTTGTCGTCGAACACATACACCCGCTCGCCCTACGCCCACGCGAAGGAGCTGTCGACCACCGCGTACAAGCTCACAGAGCCGCTCCAGGTCAAATTTGCTCCGCTCATCGTGCGCGCAGACGGCTATGCCAACAAGGCCGTCGACGCGGTCGAGTCGCGGTACCCCTACCCATTCAAGGCGCAGCCCGAGGACGTCGTCACCCTTGTTCGCGAGCGCAGGGAGAGCACCACGCACTACGTGAGCGAGCGGGTCAATGATGTCAACAAGGCCATTGATGCCAGGGTGAAAACGCCCGCCTTCAATGTTGCCCATGATATTGATCAGGTCAGCCGCCCCGTGTGTGCATTCATGCACGTTTACTGAATAGATTTCACAGCGCTTCGCTCCGATCGTCAACTACTTCGAAGGCGCCATTTCGCGTCTCAACACCTCCGAGGCGGGCCCATCCACACCCCCAGACGCACAATACCAATATCAGCGGGCGTTGGCTCTCTCCAAAACCCTCGGCGATAATCTCTACGTATACTCTGAACAGCAATTGAAATACCTCCAAGCCCAGTCCGTTATCGCGTATGTTTATCTATGTTCTTCCATTTTTACCCATTCTCACAGCTGACCTATTCAATTGTTATCTTTAGCCAACGCGCATCTGAAACCGCCCACTCCATCTCCACCGTTGCCGCCTCGTCCCTAGCCACCGCCCAGACTCGCATCCACACGCTGTCCGACAGCATGCTTATTGAGCTCCAAAAGCTGCAGACATCAAGCACCGAGTTCTCCGCGTCCCTACAGAATACCCTCCACTCTTCCGCTGCACATATCCAGTCCCAGATTCCGCAGATCCAGCAGTCCTATGCCGATCTGACAGCCGCCATCTCCTCGACGGTCAGCGAACTCTCGGCGATCATCACGACCAAGGACCTCCCGGTGCAGGACAAAGTGACACGCGTCAGCAAGGAGGTACAGGACCGTGTACAGCCGCTCCTTGAGAGTGTGAAGAAGGGCGTGTCCGAGGTGCTAGCGCGCTCCAGGGCGGCGGAGGCCAAGGTAGCCGAGACCGTGAACGGCGCGGTGAACGGAAACGGCCATGCACCAGAACCGCCTGTCACCGTAGGCGTCGCTGAGTAAGCCCTTGCCTCGCCCCTATCCTCTCTTCTTTCTTTTTCTCCGGGGATTCCTATTCGAGTTGGTGCCCTACATTTC
The DNA here is from genome assembly GCA_000827495.1 of Hypholoma sublateritium FD-334 SS-4. NCBI lineage: Eukaryota > Fungi > Basidiomycota > Agaricomycetes > Agaricales > Strophariaceae > Hypholoma > Hypholoma sublateritium. The sequence continues at coordinate 69,938 of KN817567.1, forward strand.
CATCGATTCGCTTGTTCGATACATACCAATTATAGACTGTATAACAATAACTATAGACGATCGCACCCTTTCCCTGGCTGCGCACCCCTTATGACCTACAGTACATACATCCACATTTAACCTTTTTGTAACGATGCGCCGCCTTATCGCATCGCTCGCACACGATTGCGACACCGATACGTACAGCATATATGCACTCCACAGTTGATGACGACAATATATATGTGATTGAGCTCGTTATCGATGCACAATATGTACGGTGGCGAGTTGATCTAAATCTCTACGGTGCGTACAATGTGCGCCACCGGCTCTCCACTGTGGGCGCCTATGTGACGTTCTGTGAAGGGGAAGCGTCCCTGACGCGCGGATCAGGGGCTGCCAGGTCCCCGAAACGTCTATAGGTTCGATGGCGTAGTTGGTCATCGCATCTGTCTAACACACAGAAGGTCCTCAGTTCGAGCCTGGGTCGAATCACTTTTTGGCCTTGTTCGTCGATAATACCGTCGGAATCCGGATTATCATACAGTTACTCGAGAGTCAAGAGTCGACGCTCGTTTTTGCGTCCGAAGTCTCACCAGGGTCCAGATGACCAGGTGGCCGGCGCAGTCGACATTCTATTTCGTAAATCCATGTACAGTAGAAGTGCGCCGCAATTTACCTAGATTTGGAATGACGCAGCATATTCTCGCACTTATAAACCTGGGAATCATCCTATTTTCCTGGAAGCAACCTGAAAGTTGAATATACTCTTAGATTTACATCTCTATGTCCAGATAAATCCAGACAGGACACAAGTACGAATTCCTATGGAAGAGACCAGTTACCCAATATATAACTGTCCGATATCATACGGTATACAAGTGCATATCAATTTTAAACTTGTGAAACGGGAGTCGGAGGCTGGTCGATGCTCTTTATATCAAAAATAATCAGCACGCAAAGAATCAATGAGAGGGCATATAGCACACTTCGTCAGAGGTCTTCTCGGCGCCTTTGTTTATCGTAAATTCCTCATCCGCAGCTGGACGAAAGCTGTTGGACTACAGAATTTGCCAAATTCAATAGGTGGAATACAGGATGCATTGATATACCGCGCACCTCGTTCACCGTCCCCGCGACGGGCCCATTTACTACGAATTCATCCGAGCTTAGATTGGGATTTGCCGTGCTACTGTGGAAGCGGACAGAAGCGCTCATAGACGTGCGCGCCTGGAATCCGTCTCCCCGCAGCTCACGGGCGAGCTTATCCCTGCTATTTAGAGCCGCCATCATCGTGTTGAAGTACCTATACAGTAGCGCACGTCAGTAACAGATACGCAACGCGTCCAGGCGGGATGCAGTCGCTTACAGTCTCGAAGTGATGAAGTATATGCCGCCGTAAGTCGCGCTGTGGTAGCGCGAGACCTGCACAATAAAAGTGGCCAGTGCGGCGCCGGCGGTAATCGCACCGGTGCTGACGGTGTACATCTGCACGGGAAATTGGTAGAGGGGGGTTAGCGCTTTAGCGGGCAATGCGCGGGCGGCGCGAGGGGAAATGCATGCGCACGATGAGGGTAGCTAGAACGTTGTTCGCTCTGGCGAACCCGCTGCCCATTCCGCGCAGGATTATGCACATTGTCACCGCGATTGTCACGTCCGCGGTCGCGGCGAGCGCGTTGAGAGACAGGGAGATGGGGTGGAGATGATCCAGGGCGTAGGTGAAGTCTTTGATCCCATTGCCTATCACGCAGTATGCTGTATTCAATTTGACGTATTAGCGGAGAAAGGAATGAATCGAGCAAGAGCGCACCGATCCCAAGCGCTGTGCATGATTTTTATTTATTAGTAAATGCATGGTCCTACTACGAGGGGGACATACCGAACTTCGCTGTGATCAAGAGAATCTGTAGCGTTAAGTTGGTGAGCGCGCACGTATGTGATGGTAGCCGTGGACCCACAGGAAAAATGACCAATGCCACCCTACGTTTAGACCTGCTTGCTGGAGGAGCTTACCACCGTCAATACAGAAATACATCCCCGAGGAATGGTAAATGATCACATTTCCAAATCCGATAGGTGAAATATCCTTGGACGCTTGCGCATGTCACTGTCTTGATAGACATGTGTATTCAGACGAAAGCGGGAAAAGTAATGGATGCGAAGCTGTAGTACCTCTGGCAGCACTTGCCACTAGAAGTAGACCGGTCAGAGGAGTTGGATTGTCGAAATGCAAAATTTACGCACGCATAAGCTCCAGACCTGGTAGTTCAAATTAGTAGGGTTGAAGTAATTCTAATCTCCGATGAGAAAATAGTGAGCGTCTGTGGATTAGTGGAAGTACGAACTGTGACCAGAAACCAGTATACTTGGACATGAAATGTTAGTATCTAGGTAGCGGAAAGATGGTACGATCATACTGAGATGGCTGATGAATATTTGCTGTATAAAATCCCAAATCCTGCCCGTTACAAACAGAATGAGCTTCGGAATCTCATGCCTCGAAGTACACAACTAACCACGTCCACGCGACCTTATACGGCAAAATTTAAGCATTTGAGAGGCAAAGCGTCGACAGTCATTGAAGGGATGATAAATCTCACAAAAAACTTCAGGGTACGGCTGTCCTTTGGGTATCCCAAAAAGTACCTATGTTCATCGATTCGGGATCAACAAGTGGGATACCCAATCGGACTTTTGAGTAGACACGTACCAATACCATTGCGCTGTACCAATCCCACATATGCTGGCATTATTATGATAGATGAGTCATTTGTGGATAGGGTAGCGTAATAGACGCTTACAATGCGGATATTATGACCCCAATCAACAGTGTCCCAAAAGATCCATCCAGATTCGGCACTTTTGTCGTTGCCGACATATCGCGAGAGCCAGATTGGAGTGAGGGTGGACGAGAGAGATGAGAGATTCGGCGCAATTTTAATTTGCATCCAGGTATCTATGCTGTCGGCGTCACGCGTCAAGTTCTGCGGGGCGGCCGAATCATATGCATAATATGCCATTGTGCGTCTGAAACATCATGATGGCCCTGCCGCAAGCGACCTGGCCATAAATGGAAAGCTCTTCCTTATATGTTGCGAACAAACCGGCCCGTGGCAAGGTCTGAGTCGGCTGCGAGCTCGCCGCGGTCTGAACCGTCCAATTAAATGGCAATCGTGTCCTCCGAGTCTGATGGATTTCACTGCGATATGATACCGGTGATGATATTGATCTGAGGCGGGGAAACGACTTTGACTTGACTTTGACTGCCATCTGCAGGTGACCTCCGAAATTTGAAGACGATAATGAGATCGAAATACATAAGACCGAGCTAATTTGGAGCTGATGATGGCTTCTGCGGTGTGTCACAACTCCAACCCGCAGGACAACCGCAATGCATTCCACGAAATATTCGGCCTTGTAACTGCCATCGCGCTTGATGGTCCCGAAGGACCGTCGCGGCACTACATTGAAGTAGTGGTTCGATGGCGTAGTTGGTCATCGCATCTGTCTAACACACAGAAGGTCCTCAGTTCGAGCCTGGGTCGAATCATTTTTTGCAATATTTGCTGTGCGTACGCCGGCGGCCGTACTGTTTGACATTTGTAGATGATACTACTACTAGATAGTCTATAGATAAGTAAAATTGTAGATGTAAAAGATGTTATAATATTAATATATAGGATATATGTCCCTTTTATCCTGCATTTGACATTAACCCAGACCTTCTTCCGTTCGCTCTTCCAATTGTCAGCGTCGCGTTGCGCAATGCGGGACGCGTTATTAGGCGATCTCCGCTTTTCCGATCAGTTAGATCGGATACTGGTCCGATATCTAAAGATAGTGACAAGTACCTGCAAGTACCCGCGAACCAATGACAGCCGCAGGATTATTTTTCTTCCAAACATACCCAGCTCAACTTGAGCTAGCCCTCCTCTCTATAGTAAGTATATGAACGAGACGCAGCAAGATGAGCAGGCACGCTGCACTCCCATACTTAGTAGGCATTGCAGCAACGTTGTTGAGAGGTTGGAGGCGTGAGAATGTTCCAATGACCAAATTATATCATAGCAGGACCAAAGAGCAGTCTCCTTTACACTCAACTTATACTTAGATTACCTTGATAATTCGCATGAGTCGGACGCCAACACAGCACCCGGATCCCAGGCTTCTGTCCAGCAACCCTGTCGTATCTTCGGCGGGATCTGCGAGCTCGATAATGGGCTTGGACGACGCCCCACATGAAATCCTCGAGAGAACGGCGTTGTTGGATGCAGAGACAGGGGAAAGAGCTGGCGAGGCTTATGGTTCAGTGACCCCCCCAATGACAAGTGAGTTCTTAATTCATTGGTGTTGGCTAGCATAAGATATGGCAGAGCTTACCAGTCTGTAGGCCAAAAATCACAACGCCGCCAATCGACATTCGTGAAAAGAGCTAGATACTATATACCCTCACTCGCTTGGATCCCAAACTACTCGCTCTCATTGTATGTTTCTCAAGCTCACAGTGCTTCATGCTCTTTCTTGACGCGCTCTGGGACAGATTTGGCGGAGACTTCCTCGCTGGAGTCACAGTCGCATCCATGCTCATCCCGCAGTCGGTCAGCTACGCATCGGCCCTCGCGAAGCTGAGCCCGGTCACCGGGTTGGTGAGTAAGCAAACATATCTATGCCCCTAGCCATATTCACCCGCCTATCTAGTTCTCGGCGTCAATCCCTGGCATTATCTACGCGCTCCTGGGCAGCTCAAGGCAACTGAACGTGGCCCCGGAGGCGGCGCTGAGTTTACTGCTTGGGCAAGCCATTTCCGACATTCGCCATGACTATCCAGATCCTCACAGTGACGAGGCAGATCTACTAGGTCTTGGGATTGCTACTGTTATCACATTCCAGGTCGGCTTGATATCGTTTTTGCTGGGATTTTTCAGGCTGGGGTTCATTGATGTCGTTCTGAGTCGCGCCCTCCTGCGCGGATTTATCACAGCGGTCGCTGTCGTTATCACGATGTAGGTCCTCCCAAGCGCTGCTTAGCCCTTAAATTGATCATCTATGCAGCGAACAGTTCATCCCTATGTTCGGGCTCACCAAACTCATGCGTCAAGTGGATCCTCAGACGACGTTGGAGAAAGCGGCATTCCTTCTTCGGAATGTGTTTGACAACGCCAATGTTCTTACGACAACAATAAGTTTCTCGGCTCTGTTCGCGCTGGTGGCTTTGCGATATCTGAAAGCATACTTCAAGAACACCTGGTACATCTATCGAATACCGGAGGTGCTTGTGGTGGTCATAGTATCAACTGGTACGCCATCGGTCTTATTCACATCGATGATTGACTAAGCCAAGTCATCTGTCAAGTGCTCTCGGCTGAGTTCCGGTGGGACAAGATGGGCGTGGACATTTTGGGAGACGTGGATGTGCGAACTGCTGGTTCCCTTATCCAGTTCCCGCTGCAGGGGTACAACTTCAAATTCCTGCACCGTACAACATCGACTGCCGTGTAAGCAATCGATTTTTCGTTGGTGAAATTTCTAATATATCTATTTATAGGTTAATCGCTGTCGTAGGCTTCCTGGATAGTATCGTCGCCGCAAAACAGAACGCGGCGCGCTTTGGGTACTCCATCAGCCCCAACCGCGAGCTAGTGGCGCTTGGAGCAGCCAACCTCGCAGGATCATTCATTCCGGGTACACTTCCGGCATTTGGTTCTATCACAAGGTGCGTGTCGTGACTGAGTCAAAGTTACCTGCTTATCTGGTCGGGTTCAGGTCGAGGATCAACGGGGATGTGGGGGGCCGAACGCAAATGGCGTCAATCGTTTGCTCTGTCTTCATACTTCTCGCGACATTTTTCCTCCTCCCCTGGTTATATTTTCTTCCCAAATGTGTTCTGGCGGCCATGTACGTGAAACTCGCCCCTGTTACACTGCGTGACATCAGGCAATTTCTGACTCGATCTTTTCTTCTAAATAGCATTGGTCTCGTTGTTTTCTCGCTACTTGCGGAGACCCCTCATGATGTCATCTATTATTGGCGGTGAGGCACCTACCGCCTCTCGGGGAATATATCTAACCTTCGAGCCCGTTTTCAGAATGCAAGCATGGGTTGACATGGCCCTTATGTGCCTTACTTTCTTCCTTTCCATCATCTATAACATAGAAGTGGGGGTCATTTCCAGCCTTGTTATCTCGCTGCTATTGGTAGTTCACCGGTCGTCGAAGACACGGATGACAATCTTGGTGAGCTCCCCGATTAGTTGACGTGCTGAGGCATATTTACTTACAAGACCGCTATGTCGCAGGGACGCATTCCTGGTACCGATAGGTGGAAGCCCCTGAAGGAGAACCCAGAAGCGGAGGAAAATGTCCCGGGCGCATTGATTGTTCGCATTCGCGAAAATTTGGACTTTGGTTCGTGCTTTCTCAAATATCATCGATTTGTTCTAATATTGCGATCACATCAGCGAATACCGCTCAGTTAAAGGGTATGATATCCCAACAATCATGCACGACTGGAATATTGATAGGTTCATCCTGCAGAGCGGTTGCGTCGTTTGGAACTATACGGTGTTCACAAATCTCATCCCTCTGAAGAGCCAAGCCGAGCGCAAGCGTCTATCCTTGTCTTCCACCTTGCTGACGTAGATACTTGCGACGCCTCGTGAGTATTGCCTGTAACCTTGTCCACACCGACTCTGACGGCCACAACTTCTCTCCGTCATACAGCGCCGCTCAGATATTCTACGAACTATCCGAAGAATACAAGGTTTGTTGGTTGATATCGCGTGAAAATTGCGCTCATCTCCCTCCTGCAGAGTCGCGGCGTCGGCATATTCATCACCCACCTCCGGCCCGCTGTGCAGAAGACATTCGCAAAAGCGGGCTTATACGATCTTCTAGGGTACGACGCATTCCGGATCAACGTTGCGGACGCCATGGCCATCGTAGAGGGTGAACGTACGCGCGAGTCCAGCTTTATACTGGGATCTCACTGAGCCGCTGAAACTTACGTGCAACGGCGACACGATACTGTACGAGCTTCACGACATACTCTGACGCTACGCTGTCGTCACAGGGGACGAGAGTGATCTCTAGGATTTTTTTTGGATATACCACCTTACATGCATGATGAATGCCGGGTCTCACAACTTTATGGAACTACACAGTATTTTTACATCTCTCATCATCTAGATTTTTTGCAGACTCATTTCGGCCATCTATTACCTACCTTGCTCCTATGTAGCCTTTTTTCCACATCTCTAGCAGTCTTATACTTCATAGTATCGCGCAGATGATTTTTAACTGTACAATAAACGTACATTGAATATGTTCTACGATAAAGCTATCTCATGTATACCGACCACGCAGAAGAGATGACTGCGGAGGCGGCGTCCACTCCACCGGATCAAATGATGGCCGATAGCATGATGTCATCGTCATGCAATGCTCTTCCGTAGACAAATTTTGAGGATCATTGAAATTTGGTGCGTGATAAGCGTCGACTGTCTAAAGCGAAGAGCTGATTTTTTAGAATCCTAATAGATTTTATTTTGAATACTTTTCCCGTCTAAGTATGCACGTAACCTTCTAGTACGTACAACGTTTGCGATTGCTCGAATAATCGATTTTCAGGAACTATCATGGCGAATGAAGTTGCAAGGAACTAAAATGGACTTGGTATTTGTATTTATCACCGATCAAAAAAATCGAATAACTTGGCACCTTTCCGGGTTCAAAATAAATTAATTGGCCTCCTTTTGCCAGCTCTTTCATCTCGAGTCGTTGCTGTCCTTCACTAGAATTTGGCACTATGCGTTCAGTCATTTCTCCTGTCTTCCTGGCTCTCGCCGCTTTGACCACGTTCTCCGCCGCTACGTTTACTTCAACTTGCGTTGCTGAGATATGCGGCGAGTCCAGCTTTGAAGCCCGTGCCGTGCAATCCACGCCCACCAGGGTAGTGGAAAACCGCGCACTCACCAACGCACAGCGTCTGTCTCTCGGTCTTCCTTTGAAGAGTCCTGCGCGCAGACGTTCGCGTGGTGAGTACTTTTTCCTCCCATATCCATCCTCTCCCTCCCTTTAACCTATTAGTATGCTGACTGGTATCCAATTAAATCTGCAGGTGTCGCTGCCCGCGATCCACAAGTGTCCGCCACTCCTAAATACACCGTTACGGGTGTAATCCAAGTCAAGCGCACGAGCGATGGCGTCGTCCTTGGGAATCTCGATCAAGTCGCGAACACCAACACCGGCATGTTCAAGTTTACGACCACATCGGCTACTGCGTTGAAGGTCCAAGTTTCTCTTGACATTGGGGTGACCTCTGCTAGTGGTGTTGAGTTTACAATGCTGGTACGTCACTTGTAGCGCCTGCGTATTGTTCTATGAGCTCATTCTACGCGCATTGGGGACAGAACTCGGCAGGACCACTTTTAGGCTTGGTGCAGGGGCGAGACAGCTCAAGCGTCAACATCGCGACTGGTAATTTCAAGTATGTCTATACTTATGAGATGTTATGGGATAAATTTTAACTGATTTCTCCCAAGTTACCTGACGCTCAACAGTGTCGCCTCGCCTGGAAGTGAGCGTGAATTTGCTTGAAAATTTACTTGTCAGTCTCTGACGCATAGTATCACAGCTAGCGCTGGATCTCCCCCAATCACCATGACCAACGGATATACTACCCTTACTGGTATTTCCCGAGCAGCAGAAACGAGCGTCGTGCGTATATATAGTATAACTACAAGTCCCCTATCTAATTCATCTGCAGTGGAATATCGACCTGAACACTGGGGCTTTGTCTCTCCAATGGACCAACTCGGATGGATGTAAGCCGCAATTATGACCAGTCGGCTGATATTCAGAAGCTGACTCTTGCAAAAAGCCTCTCCTTCAACTGCGATATTCACTCAGAGTGGGTATATATACGCTGGCGGCGATCAGAGTTCATTCACGGCTAGGTACCCCAGCCCGGTGACTGCTTTGGTGAGTGAATTTCAGTTAAATGTCTCCTTTATTTCGGTGTGGATCGTTGATCTGAATTTATACAGACTTTGACCTTCGTGCAAGATACAGTTACTCCCGTATAAATTATGGATATCATTCCCATCACGCTCTTTTAAACATTATGCACACATTCTATCGATGGACTCGCGCCTTTATATAACTACTAATCTAGTCATCTAATAACAATGGACTCGCAGTGTAAGCGTATAAAATATCACTAGAGTAAAACTCCCAGCGCGACATTAAAGTACAGATGCAGCTAAACGTTCTATTGACATGATGGTAACCCTAAGTTTACCTTTAACTGTTCTTGAGAACCCAGAGAAAATGCGTGGGGCGCTTCAAGTGTGTGTATCAAGTACGCGTCGGCGGTGCTGCTAAATTTGGACAAAGGCCTCGCGTTGATTTGTTGACGTAAACGTTGGAACCTTTCCCAAACTGTCAAGCCCTTTCGCACAGCTTTCTTATTCGGAGTTTGGCTGGCTGCCACCCAGACGCCTTCAACATAGAAGACGGCTACGTGGAGCTGTTGCCCACGCACGTCCGTCCTAACACCTCAAAATCCGCGCGACCTTCTCATAACGAAAGCCCCAATGGGCTCCTCCAACTTCCTCTTCCCCCTCGTCGGATGGACGTTTATACCTGATTTTGCCACCAGGCGACTCCTCGACTTCATTTACAAGTCCCCTGTTCGCATATTCTCCCCCACGCAGCCAGGGACTCTGCAATACAGGAAGCACTATGCACTCACGTTCTCTTTCGTCATTTTTAGCTACCTCTGCTATACGCTGTACCAGAGCGCGAGCGCCATGTCACCCAGCTTCTACGAGGTCCTTGGTGTCGCACCAGGTGTGGACGAGAATGGGCTGAAGTTGGCGTTTAGAGCGTTCGCGAAGAGGTACCACCCTGATAGGCCTGGAGTAGGACCGGGAGGCGTCGAGATGTTCATGAATGTCCGAGACGCGTTTGAGGCATTGAAAGATCCCGTGGTTCGCTTTGCGTATGACCGGTGAGTTCCTTCAGCTCTTTCTTTGTCTTTCCTGACTTTGCTAGGTTCGGACCTGATGTTCTTGGATGGCGGCAACACTGTAAAACAACGCGTGAATTCATGCACCAAGGGCTCCTGGTGTCATCAGGTTACCATATTGTTGCTGGGATTGCCCTCCTTTTCTGGTCTGCTATTGGACAACCAAGTGCTGTTTCATTTGTGAGCTGATGATCTTTTACTTCACTTTCTGAGGCATTTAATTTGCATTTTCAGTGGCGCTACGTTTTATTCGCCTCTTTACTTGCGGGGGAGCTTTCTTTCATCCTGTCGCCCTTCCCAGCGTATCCGGCCAATATCTTCCCAGCAAGCGGATTGCTCTCCAGCGCGAGTACAGAGCTATCGACGTCCGGGCTGTTACCCACATTCTCTATCCTGCAGTCAATCTTTCCCAACAGAGTTCCCTATCAACATATCCTTTTTCTCCACCAGTGCTTCATGTTCCTGAGCGTTGCTCTCAGTCGTGTTGTCCCGCAATTCGTTTTCATCTTTGGGGATGGCAACTCGGATGCAAAGAAGCTAGATCCCGTCGAGAAGGAAATCTGGGAGCGTGTTTACTCAACCATAGCAGTCGCGGATCGGGAAGGTGGGCCTACACCTCACGTTAATTTAGTCTACGCAAAGCAATGTCGCTCATATTCCCTTACTAGCTTCTATCATCCTACACACCCTCCTCCAATCTGTGTCCGGAAAACCGAATCCTGCGTCAAGCCCGTATCACGTTCCTACACTGGCTCGGATGGAACCCCTCACGGAGGCCAAAACCAAAGAGGTCTTTGAAGAGATTACACCAGAGATGTGCAACCTAATCATCGAGGCCAACATCAAGAACCAGACTGCGGGGCCCATCGCGAACGCATGGGACGCGGCCCTTCGCCGGACTGCTGCTGCTGCGTCCGCATCCGCCGTAGCGAATGGAGCTACGCCAGCGACTCCACGTACACGCAACTTCTGGGAGAAGGCGGCAGAGGCAGGGGCGGACACCGAATCGAGCATCGTGTTCGTGGAGCCGGTCAGCGCGTCATCAACCGATGACGGGGAGGTGCAATTGCCGCGGGTGCCGTCGACACCGCGGCTTGGGCGCAGGGGGCTGAGCAGTAGTCCGACCAAAGGACAGTCGCCTGTACGGCGGGCCTCGTTTGGGCCTGCAACGGGGGAGATTTGAATTGGGGTCTCAGCGAGTTGGGGGATGATGGTAGATTTATCTAGTTGAAATGTATGTTATATTGTATGAAATTCAGCGTGTAGGGGTTGGAACTTGGAAGTTATGTACGACGTGGCGGCGACAGCTATAGCCTCATTAAGTACTTTCTTTGATCGGCGCCCGTGGGATCTCGGACGATCCAATACATTATCGGTTCGATGGCGTAGTTGGTTATCGCATCTGTCTAACACACAGAAGGTCCTCAGTTCGAGCCTGGGTCGAATCAATTTTTGCTTGCTTGCAGTACAAGATGATGTTTTTCTTCGAGTTTTCGGCAGTCAGTACTTACTACTAGGTAGTAGCCTCGACGGTACTGTCGGGACTTGTCTCGGGTCTGAGGACCGAGGTTTCCTAAGTAGTGGCTGCCGTGGCATTTATTCGGTGACTAGGCGACTGATAATGTTACAGAGCTTTAAGCGCATTCCAAAGAAATGTCCTAGTAAGCACCGATATCATATAAGCCCAGCAAAAGCCCAAGAAAAACCCAACGAGGGAAATAGTAGTAGGATACATTGCGTGTATGTATGTATTAAAGAGATCATAAAATCAAGCTGGAAAGTGAATCGAAATGATCGTATGCCCCTAACTAATGGGCTTGTGATGGATGACTGTAGGAAGATAAATGGTAAGGAATGAATGCCCTGTACTACGAGCTATTTGATTTCTGAGAGTCGCTCCCTGAAGGTAATTGCTTGCGCTCCCTGCCACGGCGTGAACCAGTTACACTGATTTTATATTGATGATGAATTTTGATTATAAAGAGCTTACCCATTTGTATTTCCGAGGAGATTTTCAAAGCGCTTTCGATAGTTGTCGATTTCGGGATTATATTTGGAAGTTATGTCTTCGCCGTGGTCCTTTATGAAGTTATTACACTCTCTGATGAATTGTTTCAAGTCCTTCACGCGCGTTAAGGACAGCTGTGGTTCATTTGAACCCCTGGCTTGGGCTAAATACGAGGCCACAAGGGTAGCGAGTGCGCCTGAGTCGTGTATGAGTACGTTTAAGTATCTCTGAATCTCAGCGGCAAAGATGGCCACATACCCAGAATAGTTGTTTCTACAGCTGCCTAGTAGGAATCACATAAATTTAGTGTCACAGCGTCCAGAATAACGAGACCGAGAGCGTCAACGCACTGATTTTCCTTGTGTTGCAACTGCAGAGAGACCAGTGGTGAGAGAGCCCAGGAGAACTTGAAGCCCGATTGCGATATTCAAAAAGAGACCCAACCACTTGGCTTTGGCGGCGTATTTATCTTTCTCCCGTTTCGCATCAGCCAAAGTGTCCGATAGTCGTGCGCCAACGCTCCCAGCCATGTACTATTTAAAATGAGTTGCATGAAATCACGGAGAATTGTTGGTTCCTCACAGAAGGTGCACCCTCCTTTTCAAAAACGTGCTTTACCGGGACGATGTGGTCAATCAATGAATGTGTTGTGGACATATGAGGATCAGCCTCAGGGTGTCTAGCCGCTTCGTGAATATGATTGGGGAAAGAAACGTGCAGATAATCTTCTGCTGCATGTGCCGCGTGGCGCAATCGTGCGCCAAAGCCCTGGTGAGGCGTGGGTCCTCGGCCGTTTCCCTGCTGAGCGCTCGCCGATACGCGACCCACAGAACTTATGCGTTCTTCGGACGAAGGCTGGCGGAAACGAGAACTGCGTCTATCGCTGATAGTATTCCCAGAGTCTTGACGATACTGTTGATGCGACCCTGAAGCACGCGTCAATCATGGGCGCTAATAATGTGTGTGCGTGATGGCCAAATAGGGCCAAAGACGCACCAGCTGAACCGAATCTCTCTACAGGTGACCCGCTGTGGCTTCCAGCGTTAGGTAAGTTTGGGTACGACTGACGCGGCGGGCTCCCATCTTGCGAGCCAGCGAAGGGATCCTGACGCTGCCTCTGAGGGGAGCGATCCACGACGGGGCGGGCGTCATGTCGAGCACCCGCGCCACCATAGATGGCTGGCATGGGCGCGAGAGGCAAATTTATAGGCGTAGGGTATCCATGGGGTATAACACTCAGAACCACGTCTACCGGAGTACTCGAGCTTGGCATGGGATCCATCCCTCGCTCTAGATCTGACGGAGACGTTAATACCACCCGTGCCTCTGATTGTTGAACACTGCTTTCCGAGGCTTGAGAAGGTACATTCCTAGGATAATAAAGATTCCCCCCAACTCGAGTCGTCGTGTAAGAGCCCACTGATTCCTGGAGCAGCCCAGACGTACGAGTAAGATCAGGATCCCGTTCCCCTAGGCCGGGCGCTTGATTGGTCGCGACGGGCGTGGTAGCGGACGCATGTTGACCAGGGTGATCGGGAGCCATCGAACACTGGCGTCTGTGAAGGAGTGTGGGGGAACCAGCAGTAATGCTAGTTGAGAGGTGAATAGGACTCTGAGCTATGTAGTATACACATTAAATATGCTCGCGCCCAACTCAACTGTTGCCCTATTGTTTATTCCCGGTGTAAACAAGCTGCGGGAGCCGATCTCAACAGTATAAAGGAGCGCCGAACAGTTTACAGGGACAATCAGTCAGCGGGTGTGATGGAAATGATAGGCAATTGAAAGCTTGAAATACCAATGCCGTTGTTTCCCAGAGGAACAGCCGCTAGAAAATTCTATGTACTTGAAATTGAAACCCTAAAGCTTAATGCACTACGGTGATTCAGCTTTCCATAAGCTTGCAAAGCGGCCATGGATTTTCATGTCGATGCTTGTGTCTTTCTTGAGTCCTATTTCCAACCTATTTCTACTTCTACAGACAGCTCTCAGTACAGACAAAGTTGGTCCGCCACCGTAGAGTATGTATGTGCAACAAAACGTGTTTGAAAAAGGAGAAAATCCTAACGTAAATACTAACCTGAGTTCCCTAACTTCAAGATTGATTCGTGTAAACATAGCATCGGCGGAAAATTTCCCCCGAACTTTGACTTTAATCACCGAGTGGCATCGGTGCGATTTTGGTGCGATGCCAGGTAGCTATTTACATTAGTTCTATAAATAAACCGAGCAAGTGCATAGTATACAGCGCCACAATCATGAACGGATTTAGCATATCGACGGTCTCGTCAAGGAGTAGAATATCAAGTGTTAACCTTCAAGTTAGAGACATGTTATAGCATGGAGCCACACCTCTGTAGTAACAAGATCTTCGCTCTGTGTTCAACACGATTGATGCAGGCTACATTTTCCAATTCGTCGTCTCGAATATTTATGTGGACCTACAATTGACAATTAGGGTACCTTCGGCTTTTTATCATCCAAGTAAATCCGAGGCCGTTGGAGGACGTGAATCGCGTCATTGCTCCAGGACAGACGCGGTGTCAGAGGGTTGTGACGAAATCAGTTTACTGAGTCCACTGAATGGACTGCTATCTAGGCCGTGTACTCTCGAGATGCGCACCAGTAGGCAACTGGCCCGGTTCTCCGCCGGTGGTACGGCGGGATTCTATTCAAACAATTCCCCGTCATTTGTTGGCTTTCGTGCGCTTGCGTACTCTAAGCTCTTCTTCAATTAAATTTCATGGTTTATACGCAGCATAATTTAATGGTGCAGTTATGTTTATTCCACAGCAGCCCGGGCCGATGACCATGCGGAATACATTAACATCATAGTGGCTGGCCGTGTGGTGGGTAAAAGGTGGCACTCATTTTTGGCCAAAAATCCGCTTCCGCGTTGTTCTGCCTTTTCGCGGCCTCCAGAAGCTACTGAATAGAATGTGGCAGCCAACTCATCCTCCTATAAAAATTGCAAAATATTTCTTCCAGTTGAAAAACAACCCACTCTACTGCAATGTCTCCTTTCTTCATCACCTCAAAGTATCCATTGGACAACGACTACGTGCGCAGGAATCTGCTGGGAAATCACGGCGACCAAGCACGCTACTTGATTGACCCGCTGGTTACCGGCCCCTCAGCCGTTCTACGCACAACTCTGGGCATGGTGATCGTTCCACCTTCACGCGGACGGCGCGCATCGGCTCGTGCCGCCTGTGGTACACCCCCGACGAATGGGCAGCGCAGTGCGCACCCACGCGTTGGCAATCGCGCTGGTAGTGCCAGAGGGGGCGCGTGCCGAACGCCTGACGCACCGCGGGCTGTTTGTACGGGCGAGCTTGTGTAACCACAGGTACGTGCGTTTTAGACAACAGTGGAACACGACTTTCTGACGCTATTTCTCTACATTTCCAGACAATGTCGACGGCGGCTAGGGACGTCGGAGCTCTGTGGAATTGACCCGCTGTACGACAGGCACGCTCTGCCGCAGCAAATGCATCGGCGGGCGGCGCCGTGCGCTCAGGCGCATCCGCGAAGACGCACTTGAAGCCCATGGCGCCGCCCGCGATGCGCAGATCAACGGACGACAGCGCTTCGAGAAAGCACCGCACGCCAACATCGACCACCCGCCGCCCTTCTTATGGTAGATGCGCCGTTCACCCACAGGAGGCTCTGCATATTGCCACATAGACGCGCGAGCGAGCGCCGGAACGCGCGGAGTCTGCGCCCGTATGAGTGAGCGGCTGTGAGGGAGAGGCGGGTGGACAACGCGTGGATATCTGCGGGGAAGGGACCAGAGGGACGAGCGCGGCGTCTGCATCTACGATTATGTGATCCAGTGGGTGGGCGGACGGTCGGTCGGTCGTTTGTGCGCGCGCGAAAGCCAAATGGGGAGGGGGATGGGCACGGTGTGCGTGACTTTGAAATGGGGGCGCGAGGGTGCGTGCTCGACTGTTTGAGGGCGGCGGCGGACGGAGGCGGAGGCTGAGTACGGGTGTTCTTCGATGTGAAGATTGAGTCCTATTGACCGTGCGATGCGGTGACTCAGACAGGAGCGGGCGCATCGGCGCTGTAGCACCGCAATGTGCAGCGGAGCCCACGACAGCAGTGTGACGGCTGGCCGCCGCTGAAAAGCGCTAAATGTCTGCAGACTGAAAGGGAGGGAGCGGGCGCGGCGGGTCGGCGATGTCGGCTTTGCACGCGAATGCGATGAAATGGACGAGACGTGTACGTTGGTGCATTGCTCGGAGGGTGCATGCTTGGATGGTCGGCACGGCGGTGCAGATACAGAGACGGAGGCGGAGGAGGAGACCGGGTGGAGGTGAGAGCCGGGGGGGGAGCCGATTGGGGTCCGGGTGCTGACGGAGAGGTGGGGTGTAGTCGAAGTTTGCGGGTGGATGACGCCTTAGTTGGTGGATGGATGGGAGGAAGTCAGAGGGTGTTTGCCGTCGATTTTCGGCGCCGGCAGGATTGACCAGATATATGTGACGAAGGGGGAGCGCGCGTATTGCCGCTGTAGCGCACCGAGGTGCAACAGAACGCACTTCAACGCCGCCGGCGTGTCGCACGCGCTAGACGTCTGCGAGTGAATGGGCGCGACGGGTCGGCGGCGTTGAACATGCGCGCGAATGAGGACGAGATGGGCGTTCGCTCTATGGGTGGGTTTCCGGCGAATCTCTTCACGAGCGGATGCAGAAGGGGGAAGGAGGGGTGGGCGCGATGTCTTAGGTTTGAGGTATATGGAATGGTCTCTAGAGGGTGCGCGCGGGTGGCTGGGTGTGTGCAAGGCATGCATACAGCCGATACACGTCTTTGGGGAGCGGCGCGCGTTCAGTGCAGGGCCGCGGATGGGTGCTTGTGGTTCTGGGTGTCTGGGTGGGGCATCTAATAGATGTCTGCATCAGTGACTATGTGGTCCTGCTGACCGGCCGGACGGACGCTGGGCACGCGTTGATTCTGCAACTAGGCAGCCGATAGGATGAGGAATGCGGCGCGGCCGGTGGTGTTGGGTACGCGCGCTCGAAAGCGAAATAAGGGCGGGGATGCGTGGCTTTGAGGGGCCGACGTGGATGGTGCGTGGTCGGCTGCTTGGGTGTTGCGTTGAGCTGCACAATGTAGAATAAACGTATACGGGTGCTGTGGCGAAGGTGGACACGGGAGCGTGGCGTGGCAAGGCACGGAGTGCACGGAACGATAGCGACGCGATCCGTGGGAATTCCTGGCTCGTCGTTCGCAGACTCGGCGGAGTCGTCGTCAGTACAGTCACGTCTGTCCTCCCCATCCTCCAGAATCCAGGGTCTCGAAAACTCGGAGAATCGCTCCTCGTCAACAAGCCTCGATTCTATTTGGATACTGTGCCTAAATCCCCGAAGCCCTTCATCGACAGTCACGGCGCCGACGGGAGTCGCCGCATTCTTCCGGGTTCCCATTCACACTCTCTCTCCGTTACGTGTCTTCGGTGCAAACGTTCAACTGGCCTCGCTCGCCACGCCGCTCCATGCTTCCTCAATGCCCCCGAAGCAACCGACATGTGCAACCGTCCCTCTGAGCGTGGTGACGATTCATCTGCGGTGCCGCTGGGCAAGCTGTATATCGGCTCGCGCGGTGTAGTGCACCCCTCCGGGAACTGGAGGCGCGTCTGGGCGAGGAAGAACTACATGGATTAGTGGTGAGCCGGGGTTCGAGAACGCAGTGCGCCCTTCCTCTGCGTTGGATATCGCGCAGACATTGCGGGAGGCAACGTATACCGAACGCCCGATGGACCGCGGGCACTTTGCGTGGACGAGGTTGCAAACACAGCCGTACGTGATATTGAACAAGCCCGTAGCGGACCCTGCCGATATTATCTGCTTTCAGTTTCGGCCTTCAACATTGAAGCAGTGCACGCGGGCTATGACAGTGTCGCTCCCGCGAAGAACACACGCGAGATGGACCAGGGATCGTTGCCCATTCTCCAAAGTTATCTAACTGTCTACAGGTGTCTCCCCACGGGGAGAAACATATATCGAACGCCCAACGCTGCTCGGGCTCTTCATGCCGGCGGGTCTGCGCGATAATAAATATGTACGTTTACTTACATTGCAACGGTACTTACTAACACATTGTCTCCGCATTTCAGGTTGTCAGCGTCGACAGCGCTGAAGAACATTGGCGAGATCGACTAGGACATGTTCCCCACCGCTACAGCGCCTTCAGTCAAAAGAAGCGCCCCGTCGCCCTGCTGGTCACATCGATTTGCACAACACGACGAAGATGCGCCCCTGCCTCGACGCCCTTTGCGCCATAAGCGCAGAAGAGCGCCGCTTCACCAGTAACGGCGATGTAAATGCACCGAATTCAGCCATGAGCAAGACATCGAAACATAACGCACCGCTTGCGATATGACACCAACAACTTGGAAGTGGTGCATCGCGCCATCCAGAGGCTAGATAATACATATATGTGCTGCGATAGCGCCACTAGCTAGGTAGTTAGCGGCACTGGGGGCATTGCATGTTTCTATAGATAAATAAATTGTATATGTGTTGTTCGGAATATAAGTACATGCGTGAACTTGAAGCAACGCCCCGAACTTGAAGGCGCCGCTACGCCGCGACATAATCATGTGAATAAGCGCTTCGCCGGATGGGGGGTCCAGTGTGTCTTGTCAACAGGACGGATGGACCCCGGGCACAAGCCGACTCTGCGCGTATGCAGGTGAGCGGCTGCGCGAGGTGGGTGTGTATACAGAGAGGGACTTGAGGGGGTGGGCAGGGGGCACAGTGTCCTTGGCTTTGAATTACTTACATGATGTGGCGTGTGCGTACATGCCCGTGGGTGGTTTGGCGGACATGGGCTGCATACTATTTGAATCTGAATTCCCTGAAAATTTAAACTCATGCATTTGACTGGTAAATAATACAGGCCATTAAGGGAAACAACAAATTGACAAAGTATCAAAGTAATCACTAAAACCAAAGGGAAAAATCAAATTTGAGATCCATTCCAAAGTCCCAATCATTAACAAATTCTTCTGTAGATTGGCACAAGAAGCAGATGAAATGGTTTCTGTTGTAGTCATGTTGCTCAATCTCTGTGTTGGTATTCTAAAACATGCATCAATAATTATTAGTAGGGAATATCAGCTTGGCAAGACATGAAGTCCCTACCTTGAAACAATCCATTGCAGCATGTGCTAGCTTTTTCAAATCCTCTTTCAACAATGAAATGGCAACAAATTTTCTGTTCAGGCAAAATTCTTTTGTGCATTTCACCTGATGCTCTTTCAGCTTGCATCCTTGCACATATGGCCATCTCATAGGGAATTTTGGAAATGGCAGATGGGCATTGTGTGATTGATACTGTTTCAGGGCATTTCCACATTCTGGCCTTGTGCTGATAGTGTCAATCAATTCAGATAGAGAATCTATCCATTCATAAAATATCTGCCAGTAAGATAATGGTGCATGTGGACTAGCAATTGGATATTGATCACTAATGATAAATAAAATTCATTAGATTTAGTATTGATCCACAAAGTGACAACTTACAGTGCTGAATAATCAATTTGTCTTAGATGCAAGTAATATTCAAGAAGTGTGATTTCTGGATAGATTTTGAGGGCCTGCATGGCTTGATAGGAAGCATGGAGTGGATCTGACAGCACTTGTTGAATATCAGCCCTTTGTGATTCTGTTGTGACATTGCCAAAAATAGTAGAGTGGCATTTTTGAGCCAATAGAAGGCTTTCTTTCATATTGCAGTGGGGTGAAAAAAATAGGCCCTTGTTGCTGGCTGAGGACATTGAAATGCATATAAAAGGAACTAAAGAATTGGAAGTAGAGTCCCATAGTCCATGATAAAGGGCTTCTGACAGCCATGTATCCAGATTTTGCAAAGCAGTACCATGAAGCTCAGATGCCATTGTAGAAAAGGCTTGAACAATCTGTTAAAATAAATATCAAGTTTTAGTTTTGTTTATTCTCGACATAAAAACATTACTGCACCTGATTTTGTATCCAAGAATGGTAATTGTCAAAGATGTCAAATATGCAGAACTGATCAGCAACTGTAACTCCCAAGTTCTTCCAGAGGAAAATAGAAGTGGATAAATTTTTGTAGGGATTAAATTTTAACAGCACACTAATTGACTCTGGAGTCAAACAGTGGGATGTCAAAACATTCCAAAAGATGTATTCAAATGATTGAATTTCATCACTTCCCAAATTTATTGAAGCTAAATAAAAGCAAATTAGTTTTGAATGATTATTACACTTGAATTTAACATTTTCCAAGCACACCTTCAAATTGGTTGATCATTGATATAGCCATGGATGCCTTTGCATTGCCAGGGGAAACATATAAATGTTTTGCCCGAAAAGGATCTTCAAGAAAATCTGACAGTGATTTATGGTGGAAGCTGAGATACCAATTTAGATCATCCTCATCTGGAATGTCTAGCAAAGAATGCATGTCACATAAAATAGTCTGGACTTCTTCCATTGAGTATCCAAAGATAAATTTGAGGGAAATGCAGGTGATGTCTTCAATATACATGACACAGTGCAAGATAGAAAGTACTCTGTTCAAGTCTGCAACAGCGCCCAGGATATGATGATAAAGGGCATCAAGCTGTGCGAATGGCATATCCGAATGCCCTGAATTTAGTTGTGTTTTGAGAATGCTGTCCAGAATGCTGTCCAGACGTGTCATGGGATTGTGTTTAGAGGACTCAACAAATTTGATAACTGTGGCTGCATAAATGAATTGACCAGATGAATTTTGAACAAGAGTGTTGATGATGGATACTCCTGGCCAGGATTCAGGAATAGAACTGTGGGCAGGATGGCTATTCTTTATGTCTTGAAATTTATCTGTGAAAAATAATTGTATGTCGGAATCTGGATCATATGTGTTGTCCAGAGGAAGTGAATGCAGTTGATCCATTACAGCTTGGTGAGAGAAAGTGTTCCGAATGACAAATTCTGGGCGGCTGGCAACAATAAAGCGGAATGGAGATGTTGTAGATTCAGACAAAAGAGTGATTATTTCTTTGTGAGATTCTGGTGGGGAGCACTCATCCAA
>KN817567.1:91134-119313 GCA_000827495.1 Hypholoma sublateritium FD-334 SS-4
CGGCTGGCAACAATAAAGCGGAATGGAGATGTTGTAGATTCAGACAAAAGAGTGATTATTTCTTTGTGAGATTCTGGTGGGGAGCACTCATCCAAACCATCAACAAGCATAACATAGCACCACACATTGGAGCGTGGATCATCACGAGCAGCAGCGGACATGGGATCAATGACCAATGTTCTCATTTGTGTTTCGAGAGTCCGGGTGAAAATTGCAGGGTCATTGTCCATGGCAGTTGAAATATAGGGAACAAGACTGGGAACTTTCTGGGTGAGCTGGTATGCCAAGGTGGCAATGAGATGGGTTTTTTCATTCCGTTGGGCGGCTCCACGAAAGAAAAAGAATGATCCGCCAAGAATTCCGAGCTCTTCGAGTATTTCAGCCATCGTCTGCATTATTGCCGATTTTCCAGCCCCGGCAGGGCCGTAGATCCACATGAGAAGTCGAAGATTATGTGGGTCCCTTGCCCAGTCCAATATTTTGCGCAAGATTGCCTCGCGCGTCCGTGGGTGGCATTTGGGAGGGTCGTGGCGGTCGGCCGAATTGTGAAATGCACTCGGCGCGATGTGGTCAAACAGTTTCTTCAGGGCTGGGGGAAGAAAATTTGAAATTATTTGCCTGATCCATGCAGATTTTAACAAGAATACTGGATGCTCACCTTCTCGTTTGCGAACCGCCGCATCATTATTATTACTTGCGTGATAATTGTAATTGTAGTCACCCTCGATCTGAAAGTGCTGGCCACCATTTACAACGGCCATCCAAGTATTGCGAGGCATGATGTCAAGTGAATTTGCAGTGGGGGTAAGAATGTGGGTGGGAACGTTCCAGACGCAGCGTCTCTGCTGTTATACAGTATTATTTTTCGATGTACGATGCTGTTCACATCTAGTTACTGTACTTGTATGCACTGCATCTGATTTATTCTACTAGCTTCTCGGCGCTGCCATGATCTATGGTGTGCAGCGCCCATGGTACATATTAGTGCTATATTTACAAGACACTTCAACGCGGCAGTCGTACCACCATACGGCGTACGTGTTTCTCCCGAACAATCCTCTGTCACTTTCAGGTTGAGTGCCTACATTCGCCGTGAACTGTCAGGTCATCATCTCAGCGCACGCTCCAAGTCTGCGAGTAGCAGGCGACGGGGTGCTCCAGACGATGAGTGCTGCGCGTGTCAAGGCTGTGAACAATGACAGCGGCGCGACGCAGCATCAGAGGGCATCAGAGGGCTATGACGGAGCGGATCTTCGACGCTCAGCGCTGAGAGCGAAGGTGTACACGATGAATGCTCTCCTATCTCAACGGCGCGGCGACACGCGTGTATTACATAGTACAGCATTTGAGTATAATTAACGACACCCTTTGCTCATTCTGCGGCGAAGCGTTATTTGAGGAAATTGGCTGACACGTCGGATCGCTCGTCCCACAGCCCAAACGATATGTCCACCGAGATAGCGCGGCTGAAGAGGAGGCCGAGCGGCGACAGTTGGGGCGAGCGCTATGTAGAGGGAGGTTGATCGAGATCCTCCATCGGTGGGTGATACATATGTTGAAGGCACGGCGGGACGCACATCAGCGGCAACAAGCATCCGCCGAGAATACGCGTCCTGTCGAAAGGCGCGTGTATGCGCCGAGTCCGTCCGTGTACGGGCATGATGGGTGCGGATAGGGGGAAAGGAGAAGATGAGGGTAGTAGGGGAGGGGTTTGAACATCCCTCGTGCATGGGCGCGACGCCGAAGTGGGCCCCCAGCGCTGGAAGCGAAGATTCATGCTATGGACAAATCATTCGCAGGGCGCCCCAGCATCTTGAAGGCGAGGCGAATGATACGCAAATCACTCGCAATTGGGATGAACAGTTGATTGCTATATTTAAATACTAATGTCGCGGCGACGCAGGCTGTGCGCAGTGATCCTGTCGTCCAGCAGACTCAGAATACCGCCAGAAGGTACTACATTTGCAGTGTCCGCGGCGCAGTGCATATCCTAGAACCCAGATAATGAATGCGCGCAGTCCCGCGGTTGGTGGCTGACGCACTACAAAGAGGGGTGAGCATTATGTTCAGGAAGGAATTGTTATCCTATCGCTGGGAAGATGACTCACAGACGGCGAAAGGAGCGCGTGCACCGGAACGCGCTGCTGCAGCGGAGCTGAAGATCTGTGTCCTTTCCACGGACGGACGGGCACACGTTGGGAGCACACTCCGTCGGAGTCTGCGAGAGAGCGGCCGCGACGGGCGCCTGATCGAGCTGGGTCGTTAACGCGCGGCGCGGCTATTAAAAGCGAGCGCCGTGTCAAGGAGCATCTTTTTGAATCGCTAGGAGGACAACATACCTTCATGCGACAAAACGAGCGCGCGCCGTGCGCCCTGAATTGGAGGCGCAGCGGAGCGGACGGCCGCGGAGTCGAGGAACTGTGTCCTATCCGCGGACAGACGGACAGACGCCGGGAGGCGCTGCGAGCGTACGTATGTGCGTTATTGAACGCCTCGAGGTTGAAGGTGGGGTAGAACGCAGTTCCGCGGCATGTGGGGCGAAAGAGCGGACGCTGAGCACGCGCGGGGTATGCGTGCGTGCGTTTGCGAAGGGGATGCGGGGTGTCCGGCGGTGCGAGCCGGGCACGCGGATGGTTATGCGGGGCGGAGAGCGTCCGTATTCGCTTCGTTGCGGTGCCGAAGGTGAACGCGGGGAGGAACGCACTGCAGCTGCGTGTCGGCGGCGTGGACGGACGCTGGATGTACTCTGGGTCTCCGGGTGTGTGTTGGCGGCGGCGAGAGGGGAAGCGGAGTCGGCGGCGTGAGCTTCATCGACGTATTATCGGCGGACGGACAGAGGCCAGTTGTGCGCTCCGCCTCGGCGCGCACGACGAGGCGGCGGTGCTTGAGCTCAGCGCCCCAAGGCGGGCGAAAGTTTGGCTAAAAAAGGTATGCGTCGTCCAGAACCCAGATAACGACGCGCCAACGTCAAGCTAAGTTGCAGGTGGTAGGGGGCGCGTTGATCGGGCGGTCGGCGCGATGCCCGGGGCATTGAGCGCTCCGAAGTCGAAGGCGGGCGGAGCGCCCTCAGCGGCGTGTCGGCGGCGTGGACGGGTACTGGAGGGGCTCTAGACGGGCTCTGGGTCTGCGAGATGAGAGGTGGGATGGTCGGTGGCGCGAGCTTGGCGCAGATGCAGAGGAGGGAGGCGACGGAGGAATGCGCCGTTAGTGTCCCGTAACGGACAGACGCTGGGCGTGCGCTGAGTTTTCCAGCGAGCGGTTGGGTCCCCTCGCCTTTCCAATCGTACACGGAACGGTGGCCGGCGGTTCTGGCAGCGGGCGGATGCCGAGGAGGGGGCGGAGGGATGGGCGGTGTGTGTAGATTTGAAGTCCGTGGCGCAACCTCTAGAGGGCCGTTTCAGGCGCGGGTAATGGGTGTGTGTGTGTGCGCAGTGGCAAGCGTGCGATGCGGAGAGCAGACGGGACGGCGGAGGCCGCCAGGCCACGCGCTTCAAGTCTTGGAGGATCGGCGTATGCATAGCGCGGGGACGCGGATGGGCGCTGAGTGAGACGTATCAGCGCTGGCTAGCGTTGCGGCTGCAGCCGGGCGGAGTCTCAACGGTCTCAAGTTCAACAAAGCTCTAAAAATACACCTTTCACAGAGTCGTCTTCACATACACAGTCATATGTATCTGTCCTGCTCTGTCCTCGCGTCGTCCAGAATCCAGGGTGTCGAAAGCTCGATCGTTCGATCCTCGTCAAATTCCAAGTGTACGATTCCCTGTCCTCTTCGTCGACATTCACACGTCCTCGCCGCCGAAGGTCATCAGATTTCTCCGTTCGACACTTTACTCGCTGCAGATCTTCGGTCCACACCTCCCAGATGCCCTCGTCCGCCGCATCGCTACCTCAATCTTCTAGCCCTCAAGCCCTACGAAGCGTCTGGCCTGCGCGTCGTCACTCTGGGCGTGGTTAACATCCGTGTACGGCACCGCTGGACCAGCGCGGACGTCCGACGTCGTGTGTCAGCTCGAGCGGCGAGCTTGCCGTAGCGCCCCCTTCTGCAAATTAGTCACTTGTATGTGCGAGGGAGGACTGGAGCTGAGGGACGCGGGAGTGCGCAAGGCACACCCACGCATTGTGTGATCGTGCTGGTAGCGCCGTACGCCCCACGCATCGGAGCTCTGGATGCGGGCGAGCCTGTGCAATCACAGGTATGTGAAGTATATTGGAGACGAGAACTTACCGGAGTTTTCTGACGCGATTTCTCTGCTTTCCAGCTGTGGCCCTCGCACTTAAGGCGCACACAGCTTTTGACAATGTCGACGACGACCGGACCGACCAGGAAGCATTCCAAAGCTATCGACGTAGCTACCCCACCCGAATATCCCACCTCAAGGCCCCACCGCCGAGTGATGACTCCCCAGCTCTCGAGAAGCGAGCATTTTGGCACCCCATCCGATCCATTCATTTGCCCCCATCCAACGAGGAAGCGCCCACCATCCGTAGATTCATCGCCGAACCCCGTACCGCACACGAGCCGCACGGACGCTTCCGCCCCCGCCATATCACGATGGAGAATACCTGCGCGTAGCTGATGCGCAAGCGGCGCACGCGCCGATTTCTGCTACTTTGCTGTGAAGGGAACTACGCCTCTTATCCTTTCTACACCTCCGGCGGACGCGAAAACACGAAAACAAGCGCCGCTTGTTGCACAAGACAAGACGACGCAGCCTCTCCGGATTCCGCGTGCCATATCGCAGATGTGCTCTTCTCCACCAACGGCGCGGCGTCAAAACACACCCTGCGCTCCAAGTTCAAACGCGTCGGTGAAGAGCCAGCGAACCCCATCACGCGAACCGCAATACGGCCCAGAAACCCAACTGCCGCGCGGCCAGGAAATGCCGCACTTTCCCAACCTCGCGCAGTCCGGCCGGCGCAGCCACCCCTCTTGAAACATCCCATAGCTCCGTTCTGCGAAGGGTGAATGTAGCCGGGACGGTGGCGGCATCGGCGGCCGCGAAGGCTCCGCCCGCGATGCGGAGCGCGTCATAGTCAACCTGGCCGTGCGCTGCGCCATCGCATCCTTCACGCGTCGCCGCTTATGCCCTGTACATCGACGCCACGGGAAATAGCTACGATCGCATGGCATCATCCTGCGTTGTCGTGCGCCGGAGCGCGGTACGATGTGCTCAAACGCATCCACGAAGACGCGATCAAAACCCCTAACGCTGCCCGCGATACGTAGATCAACGGACGACACCGCGCCGAGGAAGCCCTGCTACTTTCCCCAACCGTATATTGGCGGGCCAGCGCAGTACCTCTGCCCGAACGTCAACCACCCCCCACTCTGCGAAGACCGAAGCGCAGTCAGGATGTAGCCGACATCGACGCCGCGCCCGTATCCGCCGCGTCGTCCGCTATCTGTGTCATGTCAGACGCCCCGCCAAGCGCAGCCAATAACTTGAACGCGCGCCGCGATTGCATCATGAGGTGGTTCCGGTCTCCAGCGAAGCTCTGGCACGGTGCGAGGTGCATGCTGGTCAACACAGGTGACAGACGTGCGCTGAACTGGCATCCCGCGTCGCAGCCTATGCCATACTCAGCGATTTCACGGGAATCCCGCCTCGAACGGGAGCCTCCTACTTTTTACTCGCCGCAAGCGCGTCGATAGCTGCGATAGGTACTCGGGGAAAAGTATGGTTTCCAAACACGAACAATACGTACGCAGCTGTATCACGTACAGGCACTCAACATGGATTTATGATTTAAATCTGATTTCTACATCCATTTTGTGTCTCTGTTGTTTTTACTTTCGAGGAGCGGAGCCTGCATATGTATTAAGTACAGAATTCAATTCAAACCAGTAATTTTAGATCCACAATCTACTCATGCCCCGGCGACGTGGCTGACACGCATAGAGTCTGTGAGCGAGCGGGCGCGAGAGCTGGAGGCACGGATACCGCGATGTATGCGCCTTTGTCGACCCGCATGCGTGACGAACAGACGCTGCGCATGCGCTGAGTATGCGTACAAGCTACTGAGCATCTTCAAGGAGATGTGGGGTCGAAGGCGGTGCGAGCGGGGCGCGCTGGGCGGCGAGGGACAGCGGGACGGACGCGGCCTCGACACGAGGATCTGGATATTGCCGGACGGACGGACGGACGCTGGACACGCACGTAATCTGGGAGCGGGCGGAGGCGATGGAGGGAGGAGGGCGGACGGCGGTGCGAGCCATGCGCGGATGGGGGAGTGACGGAGGGACGAGCGCGGCGTCTGCGTCTGCGACTCTGTGGTCCTGTCGACGGCCGGACGGCTGTACGCTAGGCACGCGTCGAGTCTGCAAGTGGGCGCGATCGGTGGAGCTGGTCGCGTGCGCGCGCGCGCAAGACCCAAGGAGGGAACAGGGACGGGCGCGGTGTGCGGGGCTTTGAAATCGTGCCGCGGAGGGTGCGTGCTCGGATGTTTGAGTGCGGCGGCGCACGGAGGCGCAGGCGTAATACAGGAGTTCGTCGCTGTGAGGACTGCCCGTGCGATGTTGCGATTCAAAAGGGAGCGCGCGGGTGAGCGCTGCAGCGCACCGAGGCGGGGTGGAACGCAATCCAGCGACGTGTTGGCTGGTTCGACGGTACCATATGCTTGATGTCTGAGACTGCGGGCGGGGACGGCGGGGCGGCGGCGTTGGCCAGGGGCGAATGCGGGGAGAGGATATTCATGGCGCGGAGGTGGAAGCAGAGACGGGAAGGAGGTAGCTGACATCGTCGTCGCAACGACGCGCGGGGGGCAGTGTCGCAAGACACATATACCCTGAGCGGCCGACAGGATGAGGGAAGGCGGGTTGCCAGCGAACCTCGTCACGAGCAGATGCGGAGGGGAGGGAAGATGGGCTCGATGTCCTGGGTTTGAGTTTCATGGCGTGGTCTCTACAGCATGCGCGAGGGTGGCTGGCTGCGTGCGAAGGATCGGAGGCGTACAGCCGAGTCGGGGTTCTGGGATTTGGCCAGGTGCACGTACAAGAGAGTATGTACATCTGCGCCTGAGTGTGTTGGGCGTTGGGCGCGCGTGGCAGGAGCTGGGGACCGAGGGGGATGGCCGCATGCGAGAGGCACGTCTTTGAGGAGCGGCGTTCGCGCAGCTGTGGGGCCGCGGATGGGTGCTTGTGCTTCTGGGTATCTGGGTTGGTTATCTAGATGTCGTTGAGTCCGCGAATACGCGGCCGATAGCACGAGGAATGCGGCGCCGCCGGTTATGCCCAGTCAAAATCGGCTCTGATGCAGTCGGATCAAAACGGCTGTAGTTGATTTGTACGCTTGTTTTTGTCCATCATCTGTCTATAGCAATTTAAGTCGATTTGCAAGTATTGTCAGCGCCGACAATTTCCTGGCAAGCACAGCGAAACGTGCTGCGTAAGTGTGTTTAGTGAGTTTACATTGGTAAACTCCAGCATTCAAATCACTTGAATTCAGAGAAGTTCGATGTGCTCAATTCCAATTGTTTTACGCAGAGCGAAGCCGTTCAGTCGCATGTACGTAGCCATTATGTTCCCTCCTGCGTGTGTTCGCTGATTTCCTCTCCCTTCCGTACCCCAGTGTGCAGCCCCATCACCTCCAGAAACATACTGAGCACAACTGCTTTTGTTCGATAGGGGCTTCTACAGAGAGTCCCGAGAATTTCTGGATATGCAGTTACATATCTCGCCGTCTGTAGTCGACAACTTCCTCAAGCAACCTCCCTCCCCCCCCCCCCAAGCGCAAACCTGGTCTCCCTCTCATGAACTCTGCAATCAGCTTGGGCGCACATTTGACACACACCTGGCGCTTACTGCGCGCAAACTACGAGCTCAACAACCCCAGTGTTACGCCCTGCCACCGTCCCCACCCACCTCATGTAGGACGCATACATGGACGACAACGACAATCCACCGCACCCGTACAGCATGCACTCCGCACACACGCTCCAAGATCGCCGGTACGCGTGAGCGGACATGACATTGGACATGCCACTTGTGCGCTTCACGACGCTCAACTACACGTAAGTTCAAGAGCGCCAAGCTCGACACGAACCGGTACTCGCTGGTCGTAATCGACGGCCAACAAAGGACTTAAAGGGATGTTCGGTGAGTAAACTCAGATCTGAGTCCTTCGAGAGTTCATGACACATGTACTGCAGGCACTGTCGGTGCGCTCTCAGGTTGGGAACGACAGCAACTCCTCGCCATCTCAGACTGTGTCGTGGGGTAGCCGTAGCATACTACGGCCCTACATGGCTCTCGCGTCTGCCCCACAACCACCGGCCGTTATCAAGTACCAACTCTCGCCCCTCTCAACGCTGCTCCAGCATCCACTGGTCACGATCAATGGACAACGATGTGCTCCTTGCTACCACCACTGCGCCCGCCGTCCGCTATCAAACACCAACAAGCGCGATCCCTTCACCTTCCTTTCGTTTCAGAAATGCAAGCAGCAAGTACGTGAGTGCAAGCGGAGTCTCAGACTGACCGACTTGTGGCAGTTACACAATCCGGAAGGGGTGGCAGACCGATATTCTCTGTAGTGTTATGCCCTGTCATTTGGCTACCCTCTATTTCTCTACAGGATACTATTACTATACTACTGCATATTGTCATTGTATTATCACTATTATTATGAAACTTTTATATCAACTAGGAAGACGAAGATTTTGCCTGAACAAGTGTTCGCGCCTGCAGCTATTGTCACAAATGGTCACACGTTCGTTCAACGTTGGCACAACATTGGCTTGAGCGTGCCTTTTCACAACTTCCTTCGATGCCTAAGGAGCCCAGAACATCAAATGGTCTTCGATCCGAAAGGAAGTACACCTGTGCATGTATCAAATTTTGCAAGGGTGCTGTCCGCGAGGTCTCGAAGTCAACGCACGCAAGACATACCAAATTCGCGATGGAATCCCAGGTGCCCGGCGCGCCACCTGCCAGTACGTTCGTTGATAGAGCTGGAGACCCGGGCCTTAGGGTGAATGTGAGTTCCCTCATTGTCACCTCTACTCTTCTGGCTAACATTCTGAATGAAAAGAATTCAGATCCTGATATCGGAATCATGAACGGTCACCAACATCAGGAGACCTTCCCAGACGAGTCCACGGTGCTAGAAGAGCCTTCGAACAATTCCCCCCGGGCCCTTGCACTCAGTACAATTGTTCTAGAAAATTCTATTGAATTAAATGACCAGCTCGATCTTGCGAATGACCCAGGCTGTCTCAATGAAATCAGGACTGACTGTGACCCAGCTGAGGTTGTCGGTGCACGCGAATGTGACGAACCTTGCATTGACTCAGATTCCAACGCAAATCTCGATGATCTGTTAGAAAATACAAGACTAGAAGAACTTTGCATAACGAACAGCTTTATTCGAGAGCTACAAAATGCATCACTCGAAGGGATACACAGTAACCTTGATAAAGAAGCCCTCGACCGACTGAGAAACCCGCCCACAACTTTATTCATGCTTGAAGATCAACCTGATCTCCAACTGGCCTTAGAACTCTTTTTAGGCAGTCTCAAAGCATCAGTTGACGTTTACAATACGGCTCGAGCGGCTGTTCTCAAGCGCCACCCAGAAGATAATCTGCCCTCATACGATCAAATGAAAAAACTTCTCGAACAAATCACAGGGGTTGGGTCCATTGTTCACCCGATGTGTAGGAACACCTGCGTCGCTTTCACAGGTCCATTTGCAGATTTAGATATTTGCCCTAAATGTAGGGAACCAAAACGGTGCCCCACCTCTGGGAAAATTCAGCAGGAGTTCCATACAATGCCCATTGGGCCCATACTCCAGGCTCTCTGGCGCAATCCTCAAAGTGCTCACCAATTTGAATACCGCCGACGCAAAACTCGTGAAATTATTGAAAGTTTACGCAATAATGCCGGCAAGCTGTCAAGTTACGAAGATTTTTTCCATGGGAGTGACTACCTCGAACAAATCCAAAAAGGAAACATTACCGATAATGATATTGTTCTTATGTTTTCTATCGACGGCGCTCAGCTCTACGCTCATAAGGCGTCCGACTGCTGGATATATCTTTGGGTGATATTAGACATTAGCCCAGAGGAGCGCTACAAAAAGGACTTCGTCATTCCTGGAGGCTTTATTCCAGGACCAAAAAAGCCAAAAAACTTAGACTCATTCTTATTTCCAGGTCTCTATCACCTTGCATCTCTTCAAAAGGAGGGTTTGATAATCTGGGATGCAGCTCTGGACCAAAAATTCAAAAGTCAACTTTTTCTTGGGATCAACACTGCCGATGGCCCAGCTATGGCATATCTGAATGGCCTCGTTGGACATCATGGGAAATTTGGATGTCGCCTTTATTGCCCAACACCTGGGCGCCACAAAACAAACGGTCCGCATTATTACCCAGCACTCCTCAAACCTGTGGACTACGAAATAGCTGGCTGTGATCATCAAGATATTTCTCATTTCTCATTGACAGTCTCACATTCACACTACTTCACCAATCTTCGCTATCTGTTACAATCTCCCAATGACACGCAATATAAAAAGAGGCGTCTTGAGACTGGGATTGTTAAGCCAACTATCTTTCTTGGGCTCCCTCCTAACTCTACGTTACCAATCCCAAGGTGCTTTGGGTCAGATATCATGCACCTCAGTACATTCAACCTGTCAGATCTCTTCCTACACCTTTGGCGTGGTCTTATTGATCATGATCCACTTGATCCTCCATCTAATTGGCCATGGGCTGTGCTTCAAGGAAAAGTCTGGGAATCACATGGCAGGGATGTTGCAGCAGCTACCCCATACCTTCCTGGATCATTTGACCGCCCTCCTCGCAATATAGCAGAGAAGATGAACAGTGGATATAAAGCCTGGGAATGGCTCCTTTATCTATATGGTCTTGCTCCAGCACTTCTTTTTGGGATTCTTCCAGATCCATATTACTCGCATTTTTGCAAACTTGTCCAAGCCATGCGCATTATCCAACAGTATTCCATTAACTCTGCCGACCTTGTTCTAGCTGACAATCTACTCCGATCTTTTGTCTATGAATTTGAAGTGCTCTACTATCAGCGCCGAGAGGACCGCCTTCATTTTTGTCGACAAAGTATTCATGCACTTCTTCACCTTGCGTCAGAGGTTACAAGAATTGGGCCACCAATATGCTCATCTCAGTGGACAATGGAAAGAACAATCGGTAATCTGGGTGAGGAAATTCGGCAGCCATCCAATCCATTTGCAAACCTATCCCAACGTGGTTTGCTTCGTTGTCAAGTCAATGCCCTCACTGCAATAATTCCAGATCTCAAACCACCAAAATGCAATCTTCCTCGTGGTGCAATAGATATTGGTGGAGGATATGTTCTCCTTCGAGCTCAAGATCGATGCAGCAGGTACATGTCTGTGCGTGAAGCAGCAGCTTTCAAGAACTATCTGGAGGGTCAACATTCTCTTACGCTTGGGGAAGATTGGCTGCCTAAGGTCACCCGCTGGGCTAGGCTTCTTCTTCCCAACGGCCAAGTGTCTAGATCACGATGGAAAGAGGAATTGAAGCCTATCAATAAAATCAGGACTGCCAGGAATGTGAAGGTAATCTTTCTGTCTCACATTGGTATTTCTTATACTGATGTTATACAATTTGTGGCCTTAGGTCTACTTGAATGATTCCATTTCTTTTGGAGAAATTCTATACTACTTTCAATGTCGCATCAAGGGTCTATTATCAACACTTGCTGCCATTTCAATTTACTCTCCGCCTCTTCCAAGCCTTCTTATTAGATCACATGGAACCTTTGCATCATGCAAGTATTTTGGGGACAACAATCTTTCCATTATAGATGTCACCTGTATCAAGGCAGTGGTTGCAATGATACCTCATTCCCCCCCAGGTGTAGAAAATGAAGATAAGCACTTTTATCTGGTAGAGCGACCAGGCCTAGACATTGCAAATCTAGGTAGTAATATTCAGGAAGTGTTCAATGAGGAATCCTAATATTTGAAATACATTGTTTATTCACCTTTGTATTTAAACTACTAGTACTCTGAATTTACTCTACTAGTATTATCTTCTCCTAGTACTTCTTACACAGTACTGAAAGATCTACACAAAAATGTGCAACTTCAAGTGAATTGTTTATTTTGGTGTGTTTACTAATCTTTGCATTACTTAATACAAATATCTGTCTCGTACAGGAAAGGACGTTAACAGAACCGGCACATGCCCGTGCCATGAGAATCCGCTTACCTCTTAGCTTACCTCGTTGCAACAAGGCCGATGGCAGAGGCCATGCCCCTCCCTCATTCCGTCTCCAACTCGACTGCCTCTCATTCAACATCCTTGTCATCCAATCCCGAGTATCTTTCAACTGCCTGTACTGATTCTGCCGCTCATTCCTGCTCGGAAGATTGCATTAGTCAGCCGACTAACCTCAGCGGGGATCGTGCAGCCAACGTCAACATCCTATTGAAGCCTGACAAGTCGATATACAGCTTCACCTGGTCGTCTTGCGATTCCGATTTCCATCTCTCAGACGGATCGCAGCAAATACCCAGCGCCCCGGAGTTGTTTGGTAAAATGAGCGGGAATAGCAGAGGTGCCCAGTCCGTACACGGCGAGGGCGAGAAAACTGTGTCTCGCTCCAGTGCCCGTCGTGTGGCTCCTACCCTCCCTTCTCCTACCTTTTGGTCAACTCTGGCTCATCCGGAGCTCTTCGCTAAATACATACAGGCAAACGAATTATTGCCGCGTGATCGTAATCTCAAGCCACCCCCCGAAAGCCCCGTAGCATTCAAAGACCATCCATCCGAGGCACTGTCCAAACGCTATGGAAATATCAAGGCGATCGTCAAAGCGAATACGGACGAGAGCAAAATTGTCAGAAATTGTACAACCGAATGGATTTCCGATCATTTCAAAGACGACAAGCTGCCTAAACCCTTCGACACTGTTACATTCAAAAATTCCGCACTATGGAAGAAAGCAGGCCATGGGGCCAGCGGGAACAGCAGGCCTAATTTCAGCAAGCTGCCAAATCTAGACAGCGAAGAGAAAACGGTAGAGTGGCTGAACCACTTAGCTACCAATTTGCGCAGGTGCCATGGTATCGCCGACGCGGGCCTCAAAAATCATCGCCATTTCACTAGTGAAGGGGCAAACAAATGCCTTTCCGGAGGACTTCATGGACGCAAGCCCGATATCATTTTGATGGATGAAAACTATCGCAAACTCGTCCCTCCTCATATTCGCATCAAGTGGTCGTTAGTCCAAGCGATCATTGAGGTCACATCTCAGGATGCTCGGCCATTCAGCGAACATATGAGGGGCATACTGACAAAAGCTGCCAATATCCTTCACGCCCAAATACATCGCCAATTCGTGATCGCCATCGTCATCTATGGGAAGGGGAACAAAATGTCATTTTTCTGTTGTATTATTGACCGTGTCAACGCATCTTGCACCCAGCCACTTCTACTCACCGGTTACGGTGGTAGACTCCTTGCTCGTATCATTTACAGCTTGACTCTTGGCGACGACGTACTTCTTGGGTTCGATCCCGCCTTTACTATCGACCGCCTCACTGGTGATCCAATCCATGTGATTGTCGACAACCAGAAGTTCATATTCATCACCGAAATCTTCAACTCACCATATCTTTTTGGCCGCGGGACTCGAGTTTTTATCGTCCAGTCAGACAACGATGGCCGATACTATATCCTGAAGGATTCCTGGATTCTTGCCTCGCACAACGTCTCTGAGGCCGACAACATCAAGATGATCAACAAGGCAGCCCAGAGCGCGGATGTCGATCCACGCCTTCGAAAACTTTTACCGCAACTTATTGCTTGCGATGAAAACGCTGGCAGTACCGCATTGAATCGATCCTTGTTGCTTGGTGCCTGCGACAATGAACGCCGTCGTCGTCGCTTGATCACTGGCCCGATTGGAGATCCTATCACTTCATACTGTTCTCGTGTCGAATGCCTACAAGCATTCATTGATATTACTGACCGTAAGTACTCAAAGTGGCCATTTCCTTTGTATATTACTCATTTGCTTTATAGAACTGAATTTCATGAATGGAAGATGTCGTCTTGTCCACAGTGACATATCAATGAACAACATTATGATAGTCAGAATGCTTCCGAATATCGTCGTTCCGTCAGCTGGTTCTAGTTCTGCATCTTCACTGCCTACTTGCAGTGCCACTGGGGAGCAGCCCGAAATTTCCTCTCCACTACCGCTAGTGGAAAATCCCACCCCATCATCGTCAGCAAATTCTTCCCCGTCGTCAACGCCCGCAGTCATGCCTTCTGGCGTCGAGTCTAGCGTTCTCAATTCCGATACAGTGCCTTGGGACTCTTTAAAACCGTGCGACAAGGACGGATTACATCATGACGTACCATCTGGTGGAGGGGTCATCGATCTCGACTACTCCCATTGCAATACCCTAGCTTCGATGAAAAGATCGGTACGTTTGTGATTTATTATAATTTCTCCATTAATATATGCTAATCATTACTTGTACATAGGGGACATTGCCCTATATGGCGGTCAATCTCCTCAATCCAGAAATCGAAGGAGCAGGTGTAGTTCATCGGCTTTCACACGATCTTGAGTCGCTGTGTATGGTCCTCATACATATCGTGCGTTTTTCGTATGGGCCTATCGGTACCATCAAAGGCGCTCTCAATCCGCCAACTCACCGTGTTTCCCAATGGCACCATGAAGACGACCTTGAGGTGCTCGAAGATAACAAGAAAATGGACCTCAAGGCTCTCGTTGAGAAGCCAGGACGATTCATCAACGGTTATTGGGCTCCTATTATACCACACATGCAGAAACTCATCAAGCTTGTCTACCCCGGGATCGTGACTAACGACATGGACAGCTCCGCGCTCAAATATGAAGATTTCAGAGCTGTTCTTGTCGCAGCTCGTGATCATTGTTCCGCGGTTGCTGATACAGATGTCATATACAACTATGCCGCATTCAACACTGCATTCGGTACTACTGGTCAGAAGCGCCCTCGATCTGCAAGCCCTGTAGGTGATGAAGAACATCGAAATGTCCGTCAACGTGCTTCCGCCACGGATACTGTCATCCCAGAGGTTTCCTCAGTTCTTCCTTTTCCTGACTCTGTCGGAACCTCGCCAGCTTTGTTTGACGATTGACGCTATTTCTCCATGTATTATGTCATTAGCAGCTTATCGGTGTGCGTGTAGATGGGGTCAGCATGTTGTTGTATTTGTGTATGCCATCTTGTACCCCTGTCGTTCAGATTGCCCAATTACATGTACTTAATGTCGTCGAGAAATATATATGGAGGAGTATTTGTAAGCAATGTCGCCATCAGAATACAAGCCAAAATATAAGTTCGTTTTTTCGTGGCTCTGTCTACTTGTCCAAACCTGTTCACATTCAATGAATGGACCTGCCTCGAATGCCAAGTCCTGCTCCGACAGATAGCAGCTTCCCTGCTCCTCTTCATCCTACTGGCCATTCCCCTCTATCAGGCTCTTGGCCAAGCGCGGCACAATATCTGTCACAGAGCATTCCGGGTTCACAAGTGGTACGTAGTTTATAATTACCTTCTGACACTGTTAGGCTAACTTGCTCCTGAACGATAGCCATGGTCATCATCAAATTCTCTAGAGTCTAGCTGGTCCAACGCCAGCAACACAAACCCCTACGTACCTTCAGCTCAATATCACCATCTTCTCGGTCGATTCAACGAGTCGCAACGAGAGAATTCGTCACTTTTGAGCAAGAATGCAGCACTGGAAGCTAGAGTCGATACCCTCCTGTAAGAAAATTTATATTCCAACTATTAACCATCTAACGACAATAATAGAATGGCATACAACATGCTTTTGACCCGTATCCCAGCATCCACCGACACCCTCAAGAGTCACACCACCCTCCGTCGCGAAGATTATCCCAATGTTCGGTTCTGGACCAGGCATGAGTGGAACAGTGCTGCGCAGGATGACATTCTTCAAGTTGATCTACCCGAAGACTCCGAAACATTTCCTGAACTTGAGGAAGAGGGAACTGATTTGAAGGAACCTGTACCGGCTCCTGCCTGCCGTGGTAAGCATCGAGCTTCGCAAGGAATTAATGTGACTATGAAATATATCGAATATGAGGACGGCTCGGTGGTTGATGGCTTTCGAGCAGCAGAGATCCGACGATACGCACGGTCAATTTGGGTCCAAATGGCCTTAGAGGAAAAGCTGCCCCGAACATGGAGTGACGCTGATGCCAAGAGCCTGACCGCCTACAACGAATCCATGATACAGCGCTTTCCTGAGCTCGGCCTTTGTGCCGCGGACTGGAAAGCAAATATGGTCGCTACCGACAACTACCCTTCGTGGCGACATAACTGGCTGAAAAAAAAGGGAAAAGACAATAGTAAGTCGAAACGGCCAAACGACAATAAATCAGAAGCAAGTATGAAGAGGCAGAAGAAAACGGATGAGTGCAGTGATGAGCTGCATGCCCCCACTCTGCTGGAAGCCGAGGCTCAACAGCCACTCAATACGGTAGGATCTCTTTATTCATTTGTATGGCTCCATATTGACGTCTTGTAGATATTTATACCGACAGTCAATGTCATCCCAGGGACTCCAGGTATAAGTCCTCGCTCTGCATTTGTGCCTACTGCACCAGGTCCAAGTCAGGTGAGTTTATTCAACCTGAACTTTGTTACTCTTCTGACCATCGTAATAACATGCTCCGTTCATGAATTAATTTACAGGAAGGTACCCTGTCTCAGACCCAGCCCACCCTCTCTCAAGATTTCAATTTTCCTGTAAAGTGATTGTTTGCGTCTCGTTTTGTAAGTTGCTCAAATGATCCCTTATTTTGTCAGATCAGAAATCCCCTTGCGTTAGACGTGCCACCGTACATTCCATATCATTATCTTGCATTACCCAAAGACTCTTCTGCACCTGCTGCTGTTAATTCGCCCGGGCCCAGCACCCCAATGCCACCACCTTCTGAACAGGATCCTACCAACAACGGCGCCAAACGCTCGAAGGGGGCACGTATGCGACCTTCGAAAACTACCACAGCCCGGTACGTAATTCCACTCAGTCCTGCGAACGTTAACTTACATGTTTTACTGAAGAAACTTATGTGCAATGGAGTGGGTTAAATCCTACCCTCATGGTACAACAGATGAATTCAAAGCGTACTATAATGGCCTGTCCGAAGAACAAAAGCAGGTCCGTCGAGTCTTTAGTCTACAGCATAGCTACCTATCCTTACTCCCTTTTCAGGTCTGGGAAGATAAATCGAAGACTGCTTCTTGAAGCTTGAAGAATGGGGATCTATTGGACATCATCAATTCGCGGCGTCGCAGTGAGTATGTCATCGTGTAGCCATCGTGTGCCATTGATTAGGAAAAATTACGTAATCACTTTCTAATCAATTAAATTCGATTTTTCTCATTCTCTTGCCAGTTGATTGGAATCGAATTGAATAGATATATGGTTGATTTAACTAGGTGAACACCTTGTAGAGTAGAATTTCATTGATAAATGAGACAATGGGAGTACCTATAACTCGCGGTAGTCCGACTTACTTCGGAATGGTCCGAGGCATTTTTGACTGGGGGTTATGTTGGACGCGCGCTCGAAGTCGGGGGAGTGGGCGGGGATGCGTGGCTTTGAGGGGACGGCGCGGATGGTGCGTGCGCGTGATCGGCTGTTTGGGTGTTGCGTTGAGCTGCACGATGTGGAGGGGTGAATCGAAGAGTGTCGAACGAAGGTATGCAGCTGACGTGCGTCGCGCGCGCTCAAAAGCGGAAGAGTGTCCAGGCGAGTCGTGGGAACTCCCAGCTCGTCGTTCGCGGTCTGCAGACTCGGCGGAGTCGTCGTCAGTACAGTCA
Source organism: Hypholoma sublateritium FD-334 SS-4 (assembly GCA_000827495.1). Lineage (NCBI taxonomy): Eukaryota > Fungi > Basidiomycota > Agaricomycetes > Agaricales > Strophariaceae > Hypholoma > Hypholoma sublateritium. Next base: position 108,998 of record KN817567.1, read on the forward strand.
CGTCTGTCCTCCCCGTCCTCCACAATCCGGGGTCTCGAAAGGAGAATCGCCCCTCGTCAACACGCGTCGATTCTAACTGGACAATGTCTCTAAATCCCTGTAGCGCTTCATCGACATTCATGACGCCGGCGGTCGCCGCATACTTCCCATCCACGCTCTCACTCTCTGCTACGCGTCTCTGGTGCAAACATTTGACTTACCTTGCTCGCCACGCCGCTCCCTGCTTCCCCAATGCCCCAGAAGCGACCGACATGCGCAACCGTCCCTCTGGGCGTGATGACGATCTGTCAGCGCTGCTGCTGGGCAAGCTCATCAGGAAAACGGTAGGTCTAACTTTGAGTAACTTTCGCTACTTTCCAAAGGTGCAAAGTTGCGAAAGTAATAAAAGTATATCCATCTTTGGAAAGTAAGGTACAATGTCTTTGAAAGATGTTGACCAACTTTGGGCTTCTTTCAAAGGCATCCCAACACTTTCAAAGTAGTATAATTTTACTTTGTAATGCATCTTTGACTTTGAATTAACATGTCTTTCGCGTCTTTGATCACACTTTAGGCTCGCAGATTGGGTGGTATTTGATGCAAATCAATATAGAATAATGAATGGAATAAATTCGGCTACTTTGAGCCACTAACAAGCGATCTATTCTCTCGCAGACGCATTACTACTACTCCCAGACCCGCCAGTCAGAACATCGTCGCTGGACGGCGCCGGGGCAGGCTCCACTGACTCAGACGATCCGTCATAGTCTCCTTCCACCTCCGAAGAATTTGGGTCGGACTTATAGTTGAATTCCATTGATGGGTCTTCAATGATTTCGGATGAATCGCCTTGCTCCGGCAATCCTGTCGAGGAAAGGGAGCGGCGCGCTTTCCGCTTCTTGCTTGAACCCAGGTAACCAGCGGCGGTTGTGAAGATATCTCGCCAGTTGGTATCGGTCAGTGCTGCTGTGCTTTTCAAGAATCGAGACGCACGACGATTGGCCACTCGGATCAATGAACCCTGCTTTGAGCCCTTTTTTCCCGTGTCGACTATTTTCTGCTCAATGTAATCCCCATAGTTGTCACAGGAAAAGTAGCCCGTGCTGGACGTGGGCTCTATGTGTTCGCCAGTCCGACGTAACTTGAATGCATGTTCAACCTTCAAATTGATCCAAAAACCGATCAGCGTGATGACAACATACATATGAGAAACATATATGCACAGCCTGTAACGCCAGGATGAGGGCTCCGACTGGTTTCTCGTCATCTTCTAGGTTGTCTGGGTTTGGTATGTCGTCGTATTTGATAAGATGAGCATGGGACAGGGTGTACAAGATTAGTTCGTTCTGGAACATGCCCTAGTATGATACCAAACATTTGGGTAATCAGTTTACCTAAACAATAGATTGCAGCGTACCTTTTTTCGTATGATGTTGTTGTCATCCTCTGTCCACTCCCGCCACCAGAAAGGACAATGAGGCGGTGTGCCCTTTTCGGAGAGACAAAGCTCGCACATATCCGCGATTCTCTCCGAAGAGTCCAGTGCATCTGGATGGGCTTCGATCCACTGATCAATGGATCGTATTGCGGCAGTAGCAAAGCTGTTTCTCCAGTTACAGATCCGAGCAGCGATCTAAACGGACGACACTTCAGAGAGACACTGAACGATGCGCGCAGACTTACCAGACCACACCAGACATCTCCATCCTCGACAGTGTGCACCCCTTGACCAAAAACCAAGTCGACAATCCCTTGTACTTGAGAATACGTGAGATTAGACCAAGGTGTGATGGTGCCTGCTTTGATTTTAGCCAGGCGTGTGACGACTCCAGTGAACTGAGTGATTGTGTCTGGTGGGAGATGACGAGTTGTCCAGCGCGCAGCACCACCGCGTGCATCTTTCTTGGTAGAAGGACGCTTCAACTGATGCCCAGGGATGATTTGAATCATTGGCTATAAAACGAGAGGTTAGAAAGTTTGTGAGAAGGATAGCACATACAATTTTGTCCTTCGCTGAGCCCTTAGATTTGTTGCGCTTTGAACCAGTAAGGGCGGCCCTCTCTACTTGGTCATTATCATGGTCGCTGGCAAAACCGCTCACATCCTGGACCATTGAACCTTCGTGGGGTTGTTCAAGAGTACTTCGCGAGGAGTCGGAATGTTTGCATGCATTGGGGTTTTTTGCTTCCCAGTTCGCAACAAGGCCTCCTTGGTTCGATTTCTTTTTCTTTTGTGGTGGCTGAGATGGAGTGCGTCTGATCTTCAAGTATGAGAACTTAACAAATTTTTGAAAGGAGTACGAACTTGACCGTGGAAGCAATCAAAGGTGTTCCAGCCGATGCAGTGGTTTGCCTGGTTGCAGTGACATCTGCGCGGCCAGGTTTGGACTTCCCCTTTTGGGTTTTCTTTCGCTTGAGTCCTGCCTGTGGCGCTTCGTCTTGACTGGCATCAGGATCAACCTCTTCCCCTTCCGAGTCCTCACCCGAGTCCTCCTCTTCTGGCTCATATATATCGTCCTCACCTCCTGATTCATCATCTTCAAGGAATCCTGGATCAACAATATTGTTGACTGTTGGTTGGTTCTTCGACTGCAGGACAGTGCCTGGACACCATGTAAGCAGAAGCTAGACTTTTCAAAACAGATTGTAAACTCAACGACCTCGCCCAGCTGTAGCAGCAGTATTTTCCTCCTCAGATTCATTTTCTCCGGTGTCGTCACTCAGTGCAGCCACTGCAAATAAAACCAGGTACTGTCAGCTTGGTATCAAAGAGTAGATTTTATTTCTCAGCAAACCATGTTCATTTTCTTTGCCAGCAGCAAATTTTTGTGGCCTAAATGGCTGAACAGCTGCAAGGCAACGGTTTTGAGGAGTTTTTCTCGCAAGATCTTCCTCGCGCAGAGTGTCTTCAACAGCTCCCGCGGCCTTCAGAGATGCCTTCTGAAGGTGCTTGGCAACTCGTTCATCCAATTCTGCGAGCCGGTTAGCTTCCCTCATCTCAACTTGGGTTCGGTGTTTTGCTGGTGCATCTAAGCTTCCCGGGTGAGCCTCTTTGTTTTTTGTTCATGTTTGTATCTGAGACAGAAATGGGTTAGGCACTTTGGCTTTCGACGCACCACCTGCCATCCTGATTCCAGTACCCGGGTGGAAGTCTTACGTGGATTTGGCGTGGACACGAGCAAAAAAATAAGGTTTGTTCATGTATTCTCGGAGTGTTTGTTTGCTCACATTGGCTGAAGGCACTGTTTGCCTCCGTTCACGCCCAGTCTGCTCGATGCTCATTCTTTCCCTCAAAGTCCAAAGAAATGCCTCGTACTTTGAAGGAGCGGAGTATTCCCTGCAGCATATGCCACCAACTTTTCACTAATCGCGGAGGCCTCAACAATCATCTCCGCATACACGCAAAGCCAAATTTGACACGCCAGACACATACTCCCGCCGCGGTCTCACCATCGCGAAGTCCTTCACCAAACTATAATATATTCAATGATGAATTCAGTGCCTATCCTGGTCCGGGCTCTGATGGAGATGATACCAATGCAGCAGGAGTGGGGGAAGGCCACAAAACAACTTTCCATCCTTTGATCAATGGTGCATACTCACACATACATGATTTCATCTGACCGTGTCTTATGGTGCATAATCAGGTCTCCCATGCAACTCTGAAGGCCAATTTCTTCCGGAAAATGCACCCCCTCCACCACCAGAAGCACCAACGACAGGATTCTTCCCTTTCAGTGATTGCTCCTCGTTTGAGCTGGCCAACCTTCTATTCCGTCGGGAGCAAATGTCTGGTGGAAATATCAATGATCTTCTACAGATTTGGGCATCAAGCCTCCCGGATGACCAGGACCCACCATTCACAGGCAAGCAAGACATGTACGAGACAGTCGACCAGATCAAGGACGGTGATATTCCATGGGAGAGTTTTGACATCTGTTTCAATGGTGATATTGCAGAGGGTGACACAACTGCATGGAAACACTCCAAATATGAAGTCTGGTTTCGTGACCCTCGACTGCTCCTTCACACTCAGCTATCAAATCCCGATTACACCAAAGAAATGGACTTTGCACCAAAAGAGGTTCGCAATGAGAAGGATAGTTGTCGTTACCAGGATTTTATGTCAGGGGATTGGGCATGGCGACAAGCGGTAAGTCGATGATTATTTCTGTGGGGAATACCATTAATATCATATTTTCTAGGATATCCTGGCCCAAGATCCGAAGAACCATGGCTCCGCATTCTGTCCTGTAATTCTTGGAAGTGACAAGACCACGGTCTCTGTGGCTACTGGGCAGACTGAGTACTACCTGGTGTACATATCCAATGGACTTGTTCATAATGGTGTCCGCCGTGCGCATCGCAATGCACTCATGTTGCTGGGATTTCTTTCGATTCCCAAAAGTGCGTATCTAGGCTAAATACTTGCAACTGTCTCTTGTGTCTAATGTGCATATATAGCTGAAAGTGCACATCAAAACACCGATGAATTCCGCAAGTTTCAAAGGAGCCTATTTCATGGCTCTTTGAATCAAATTCTCCAGCCGCTCAAACAGTACATGGAGGCTCTGGAAATTGTCCGATACGGAGACGGGTATTTTCGCCGGACTATATATGGCCTAGGTCCCTATATCGCTGACTATCCAGAGAAAGTGTTGCTCGCTTGTATTGTCCAGGGGTGGTGTCCCAGGTATGCTATGCTACGACTCGGATATGCAGTGAACTTTAATACTTGTCTCTAGGTGCAATGCACATTGGGATAATCTGGACAATGCCCAGGCTGGGAGACGCTCGCATGAACTCACCTGTGCTCTGTTTGCGGCTGTTGGGAACAAGGCGCTATGGGACGAGTATGGAATCATTAGTGATATCATGGCACGTAGTTCACCAACCTTTCCATAATTTCTCTTTAACAATTGTGCAGCCGTTCACTTATGGATTCCCAAGAGCCGACATTCACGAGCTACTTTTGCCCAACCTTTTACATCAAATTATCAAGGGGATGTTCAAAGATCACATCGTGACCTGGGTGACAGAGTACATACAAGATGAACATCCAGCAGCGGAGGCCAAATGCATCTTGGATGATATAGATCGGCGGTGAGCCTGTTATCACACATCCTCCCAATATCAAAGCTTATGTTGTCGGTCTGTCAGTATTGCTGCAGCTCCTCCCTTTCCAGGACTGCGCCGATTTCCAGAAGGTTGAGGGTTTAAACAATGGACAGGCGATGATTCAAAGGCTCTGATGAAGGTTTGTCTCCTGTTCATAGATCCATTCAGCTCATTGTCACACAAATAAAATACTAGGTGTATCTCCCTGCTGTTGTTGGGCATATTCCATCGCAGATGGTGCACGCCATCAGCTCATTTATGGAGTTTTGTTATCTGGTGCAGAGATCAGTTCTTGAAGACGATGATCTCGTCGCAATCGATGCAGCTGTTGCCGACTTCCATGTTCATCGTGTCGCATTCAACAGCATTTGCCCAGATGGGTACTCTCTACCTCGCCAACATTCCCTAGTTCACTATCGGCACCTAATCCGTGAATTTGGCACACCCAACGGTCTATGCTCATCGATCACAGAATCGAAACACATCAAAGCCGTCAAAGAACCCTGGCGGCAATCAAGCAGGTTCAACACGTTAGGCCAAATGCTTCTCACAAACCAATGTCTTGACAAACTTGCAGCCCTCCGCATACAACTCCAAGCACAGGGATTGTTACAAGGATCCATATTCGATGATGCTGCACCAGGAGCCATTGTCCAGCACCCACAAGGCGCCACATTACTCGACAACGATGATGGAGATGGCGGAGGGGTTGACGGAGATGTTCTTGGGGATGTTAAGCTTGCTAAAAAACCCAGTAAGCCCATGATATCCAACAAAGAATGGTGCACGACTGAACTGAATTCGAATTCAGTCAGAAACATCCCTCGTGATGTTGTATCTCTGGCCGAACACTTGGGTGTACCTCAGCTACCCTCCTTGGTGTCTCGCTTTCTCTATCAGCAGCTGAACCCAGATGCCATCACCGACGACGCTCCCTTGGAAGATGTTCCTCTTGAAATTTGCCCAAGATTTACTGGCAACGTCTGGGTGTTCCCTTCCGCCATTGCAACATACTACGCCCCATCGGATCGTTCAGGGACTAAAGGGATGTTCAGGGAACGCATACGAGCTGTCAATTCTTGGAGAAATAGACCCGAGCGAAGAGATTGCGTATTTGTCGAACATGACTCCGAAACAGCAGGGTTTCGTGGCTGTCTCGTTGGGCATGTCCATTCCTTTCTTCGGCTTCATCATGAAGGGGTCTATTATCCCTGCGCATTAATTTCATGGTTTACTGCCATTGACAACGAGCCTTGTCCCGACACCAGGATGTGGAAGGTGCAACCAGATTTTGATACATCTGGCCATTGTTCTATTGATATTATACATATAGATTCTATTCTGCGCAATGCTCACTTAATGGGAGTACATACGGACTGCACATTTTTACCGCGTAGTTTTCGGTATTACCACACTTTGGATAGCTACAAATATTTCTATGTAAATAAGTACATAGACCATCATGCGCATGAGATTGCATTTTGAACTTGCCTTGTGTCTGACATCGTAAACCCGTCTTACAACAACCGCCTCTCAGCCTGCACCCATTTCCTCTCTACCCATGATCTCTTGCAGCTGCGCGCTCTCCACCCATGCACTCTCCATCGACAGCCTTGCCAACGACGTGCGTGAAAATGAAATTGCCGAAATGGAGCTGCGGGCAACAGGCGACGGGCGACGGGGTTTGTGGGCATGGTGTGGAGCGGCGCAAGTAACGAGAGTGAGCATCAGCGTCTTTCTGTTTGGTGGGATGGGCATCGGTGGTCGCGAGGTGGTCGGCAGCTGCAAAGTAGAGAAGTGAGCTGCACTGAGCAGAGGACAAAAATGCGGCGCGTGTGCCTCACGTGATCGTGTTGCTGGACTTTGTTGAATCTTGATGAAGTTTCTGCGTCTACCCCCTTTGTACTTGTTCCACCCAACTTGCAGCACTAGTCACTCTGCTTTGTTGGCTAAGGGCATAGCAATCCACGTTCTGACCATGTCGAACTATAGGAGCTACCCCCGGAACCACAAATGCAGAGTGCGCAACTTGAATGTGTGCCGCCGTCAAAGGGATGGGATTAGGATGGGCAAAATCCACTGCCCATAGATCATGAACACAGGTGAGGTCCCATCTGCTGACAGCGCATATTTTACACTGACCTGCTCATTTTTTGCAGATCGCTCCGGCTTCCCCCACAGTACCTCGCACAGGCAGCCCGCAATGTGCATGTCCCTTCCAGTCAAGCCGTGATGTGCTCGGGATGGGCGCTCAACCTCTATCTACCATCTCTATACTCTCGCTGGTGCTGTTGCCGCCCCCGTTATGCATTCTGGATCTGAGCGCCCATATCCCAGGCCGGCTGAGCTCTGACCAACGTACGTTGAATGCCCCAAGTCGAACGGGCCGGTCATCTCGCGTCCGTGTGATATAACCAGACCAATTTTCACCTATCAACTTTCTGGCCGCAACGCTCAACTGCACCTTCGACTGACTTTGGTACGCATTTGTCTTCAGATATTTTCATAATATACACCTAATGTTTGTGAGTCATTAACAGTACACCAATTTTGAGGGCAAGATGGGCAAAGGAACGCGCAGCCCGAAGGTTCGCGAGACTCACATGGATCCATTGAGCTCGCCCCTTGCGGCACAGGCCCAGCGCAAAGCTGAAGCATCAGGAGATCCCGATGGTTTGCTCAAAAGCACTAGAAAAAATAGGAAACCGCGCAACCAGTGCAAATCAGCTGAGGAGTGCGCCAGGTGCTTGTCAGTGTGAGCGCTACCTTTCAGCAACATCTTACTTGCTGACTGTCATCACATCCAGGCAATTTGGCCCCGGCAGGAGCTGTGATTCGCAAACGGACTCTCAGACTCCTTGGGTCGATGACACGGCCAAACCTGACTTAAAACGCGGTGTGGAGGAAATGGACGGTACATTAAAAATTTGTATTGTTTGCTCAGATCGCTGACAAATTTTCAGATAATGAAATTGTCTCAAGTGGTACTCCAACCAAATGAGCAAATCTGACCATCAACACGCCAACAAATGATGCTGAAACCACCGTAGGGCTGGATCACACCGCCGTTGGTATCTCCGTTTCCCCCGTGGTGGGGATTTCCGCTGATGGCGGTGATATTGCCCTGCGACGTCCTTTACGCCGTATCTGCCTCCCGCTGCCAGAAGAGGTGGACGCTGTTGCTGAGACCATGGACAAGACGATCAGTGTTAGAACTCGCCCTCTCGTTCGGCGTGTCACAGTGCCTCTGCACCTCCAGGCACAAGCAGCAGGCGGCACTGATGGGAGCCCCACAAAAGCTGGAGATGTATCCGCGAATATTGAAAAGGTAAACTGACCTGCGTTATTCTGTGCATTTGACTGATTTGGCAAACCTTGCAGCCGGATTTTTTGGATGGTGATGCTGCTGCGGCCTCCTCGGTTGGTGAGGAAGATTCCTGCGCATCATTTTCAGATGCCAGTGATGCTTCCGACACCGAGGTATCCAGAGAGCGCATGAGAGTCTCCTGGCTGGAGTTTGTGCACCTGACCCAGGCCCACACCGCACATTACTACGCAAAGTACAAACTTTCCAAGCGCCAGGTTGGAAAGCTTCAGAAGGCCAATGACAAGCTGGGACAGGAAATTGATAGGCTGCGCAGTGAGTTAGCGGATTCTCGTGGGATGCTCAACAAGCTTCAGCAGGGGTTCACATCATTTGCGACGAAGTTCGCAAAAATGAAGTAGTTTAACATTTGTATTTACATTTCTATGTATTCCAAAACAATGTTTAAACGATGCTCGATAAGAACTGATGGTTTCAGTACTACATGCTTCAAAGGTCCTTTTTAGAAAGACGCGAAAGTTGGTAAAGATGTAAGTCATTGCAAAGTTATGTACAAAGTTATGTTACAAAGTGATAGATATTAGTCCGAAGTCAAAGTTAACGACAGTTGTTTTTTGAAAGTGAAAGTTGTTTTTTGAAAGTGAAAGTGATTTTTTGAAAGTGAAAGTGCTTCAAAGTTGCGACCTCAAAGTCGAAGTTTCCAAAGTGTAACCTACCGTTTTCCTGATGCTGTATATCGGCTCGCGCGGTGTAGTGTACCCCTCCGAGAACTGGAGGCGCGTCTGGGCGAGGCAAGTACTGCATAGATGACGGGAGAGCCGGAGTTCGAGAACGCAGTGCGCACTTCCTCTGCGTTGGATATCGCGCAGACATTGTGGGAGGCAACGTATACTGAACACCCGACGGACCGTGGGCACTTTGCGTGGACGAGGTTGCGAACACAGCCGTACGTGCTATTGAACAAGCCCGTAGCGGACCCTGCTGATATTATCTGCTTTCAGTTTCGGCCTTCCACATTGAAGTGTGCGCGGGCTATGACATGTCGCTCCCGCGAAGAACACACGCGAGATCGACCGGAACCGTCGACCGTTCTCCAAAGTTATCAAAGTATCAACAGGTTTCTGCCCATGGGAGGGAACATATACTACCGCATGCCTGATGCTGCTCAGGCTCTTCATGCAGGCGGTTCTCTGAAATAACAAATATGTACGTTTAAACAGATTGCGACCGTACTTACTAATACATTGTCTCTGTTTTTCAGGTTGTCAGCGTCGACAGCAGCGAAGAATGCTTGCAAGAATAACTAGGAAACGTTCACCACCGCTACAGCGCCTTCAGTCAAAGAAGCGCCCCGTTGCCCTGCTGGTCACATCGATTTGCACAACACAACGAAGATGCGCCCCTGCCTCGATGCCCTTTGCGCCATAAGCGCAGTAGAGCGCTGCTTCACCAGTAACAGCGATGTAAATGCACCGAATTCATCCATGAGCAAGACATCGAAATATAACGCACCACTCACAATATGACACCAACAACTTGGAAGCGGCACATCGCGCCATCCAGAGGCTAGATAATACATATATGTGCTGCAATAGCGCCACTAGCTAGGTAGTTAGCGGCACTGGGGGCATTGCATGTTTCAATAGATAAATAAATTGTATATGTGTTGTTCGGAATATAAGTACATGCATGAACTTGAAGCAACACCCCGAACTTGAAGGCGCCGCTACGCCACGACATAATCATGTGAATAAGTGCTTCGCCAGATGGGGGGTCCAGTGTGTCTTGTCAACAGGACGAATGGACCCCGGGCACAAGCCGACTCTGCGCGTATGCAGGTGAGCGGCTGCGCGAGGTGGGTGTGTATACAGAGAGGGACTTGAGGGGGTGGGCAG
>KN817567.1:121516-274134 GCA_000827495.1 Hypholoma sublateritium FD-334 SS-4
CGGCTGGCAACAATAAAGCGGAATGGAGATGTTGTAGATTCAGACAAAAGAGTGATTATTTCTTTGTGAGATTCTGGTGGGGAGCACTCATCCAAGCCATCAACAAGCATAACATAGCACCACTGGTTGGAATGTGGATCATCACGGGCAGCAGCAAACATAGGATCAGTGACCAGTGCCTTCATTTGCACAGCAAGGGTCCGAGAGAAAATAGATGGATCACGGTCAATGGTCTCTGCAATGTAATGCTGAAAATTTGGAATGGACAATGAGAGCTGGTATGCCAATGTGGCAATGAGGTGGGTTTTTTCATTCCGTTGGGCAGCTCCACGAAAGAAAAAGAATGATCCACCAAGAATTCCGAGTTCCTCGAGTATTCCTGCCAATGTCTGCATGATCGCTGATTTTCCAGCGCCGGCAGGGCCGTAGATCCACATGAGAAGTTGAAGGTTGTGTGGGTCTCTTGCCCAGTCCAATATTTTGCGTAGGATTGCCTCGCGCGTCCGTGGGTGACACTTGGGAGGGTCGTGGCGGTCCGCCGAATTGTGAAATGCACTCGGCGCGATGTGGTCAAACAGTTTCTTCAGAGCTAAAGGAAGAAATTTTGAAATCATTTGCATTGTCCATGCAGAGTTCGACCAGAATATTGGATGCTCGTAGCTCACCTTCTCGTTTCCGAACCGCCGCATCATCATTACTTGCGTGATAATTGTAATTGTAATCACCCTCGATCTGAAAGTGCTGGCCACCATTTACAACGGCCATCCGAGGATTGCGAGGCATGATGTCAAGTGAATTTGCGGTGGGGGGGACGAATGTGGGTGGGAACGTTCCAGTCGCAGCGTCGCTGGTGTTATACAGGATTAATTTTGGATGTAAGAGGCGGCTGTTAACTCATAGTTGCTGTACTTGTGTGCACTGCATCTGATCTGTTCTACTAGCTTCTCGGCGCTGCCATGATCTATGGTGTGCAACGCCATGGCATGATACATATTAGCGCTATATTTACAAGACGCTTCAACGCGGCAGTGTGCACAGGCGATCGTGCCACCATACGGCGTACGCGTTTCTCACGAACAATCTCCTGTCACGTTGAAGTTGAGTACCCACCTTCGCCACTAACTGTCAGGTCATTCATCTCAGGCGCACGCTCCAAGTCTGCGAGTAGCAGGCGATGGGGCGCCCCAGACGACGATTGCTGCGCGTGTCAAGGCTGTGAACTATGACAGCGGCACGACACAGCATCGTCGGGCGCTGAGCGCTGCGAGCGAAGGTGTACGTGATGAATGCTCTCCCATCTCAAAGGCGCGGCGACACGCGTGTATTACATAGTACAGCATCTAAGTATGATTAACCATGTCCTTTGCTCATAGCGCAGCGAAGTGTTATTTGAAGAAATTGGCTGACACGTCGGATCGCTCGTCCCACAGCCCAAACGATAAGTCCACCGAGGTAGCGCGGCTGAAGAGGAGGCTGAGCGGCGACGGTTGGCGTGAGCGCTATGTCGAGAGGGGTTCATCGACTATCGTCCGTCGGTCGGTGATGCATATGTTCGGCGGGACGCACATCAGCGGCACCAAGAACCAGCCGAGAATTCGCGTCCTGTCGAAAGGCGCGTGTATGCGCCGAACAGGGTATATACGATGACCAGAGCGAGTCGCAGAGCGCCCCGTCATCGATCATCTGCGATATATGGAAGAAATTTGAGCGTCCGGCGGACATGGGCGCGATGCCGGAGTGGCTCTCCACAGCTCCAGCGCTGAGAGCAAAGGTACTTGTATACGACAAACAGAGCGATTTGCAGAGCATCATCTTGAAGCGCGACGAATGATGCGCAAATCACAGATCACTCCCATTTGAGATAGTCAATTGATTGCTGGATGTAAAGTAAGTACTGACGTCGCGGCGACGCAGGCTGCGCCTAGTGAGCTGTCGTCCAGCAGATGAAGAACACCCCCAGAAGGTATTAGAAGTTGAGTGTCCCGCGGGGCGCAGACGCTCCGGAACCCAGATAACGTAATGAATGCGCCTTGTCCTGCGTTTGGTGACTGGCGGACTACACAGGATGAATTGTCATTCCGTCGCTGGGGGTTTGGCATACAGGCAGCGAACGGAGCGCGCGTACGCGCATAGTAACCGGAACGCACTTCAGCGGAGCTCAAGATCTGCGACTTGTCGGCGGGCGTATGGATGAACGCTGGCCGACCGCGTCTGCGAGGGAGCGGGCATCTAAGCGGGCACTATGTCAGAGGTGCATCTTCCTGCGTCGGTACGAAGACAACGAACCTTCATGCAGCGACGGGAGAGCGCGTATACGTGTTGTAGTGCGCCCTTAATTAGAGGCGCGGCGGAACGCACATCGACAGAGTCCAAGAGCCGCGTCCTGTCGGCGGACGGACGAGCGCGGGGCGACGCTGCGAGCGAGCGAACGACGGGCGGTAACGGCGGCGCCAGCCGCAGCCTGAGGTCAACGCGTTCGCGACGGACAGGCGTCCAGTTCTGATAGAATGATAATACACCGGACTGACGGGCGCCTTGCGATCCAGACAGCGAACGCGCCGACGCCGAGCAAAGCCGAAGCGGTATCGGCGTGTTGATTGAACGGTCGGCGCGATGGCTAGGGATTCGATGCATGCAGCGAAGGGAGCGTGCGTATGTGCGTTATTGAGCGCTTCGAAGCTGAAGGCGCACGGAGCGCATTTTGGCGGCGTGTCAGCGTTGCGGGCGGATGCTGGACGGGCGCTGGGTAGACACGCGCTGAGTCTGCCAGCGATTGCCCGGGTCCACGCTCCGTGGACGATGGGAAACGCGAGGTGGCCGGCGGTTCTGGAAGCGCGCGGATGCGGAGGAGGGAATGGGCGCGGCGTCTGTGGTTTTGAAGTGCGCGGCGCGAATTCTAGAGGCGCGTGTGGCTCAGCCGGGTGGGTGAGGCGGATCGTGGGAGGAATACTAGGTCGAACGACGTGGCGGGTTTGTCCAGGCGCATGCATACGGCGTGTACGGTGTCGACGGAGGGACGTCATGAGTAGAATTGCGATGGTTAATGATCGGCGTGATCGGAGGTGTGGGCGAGGTGCACGGATGGGGCGAGGAAAGGTGCGATGTCCGCTGCTTTGAGTGGCATGGTGTAAGGAGAGCCCGGACAGGCGCACGGGTGGCGCAGAATAGGCCCGGGTCTGTAGCATGCATGCACCCCCGTAAGGCACTTTAGCGGCGTACGCACGGGTTCTGAGCAGGCTGCGAGTGTGTGAGAGGCGGAAGGTGAACACGGGCCGAAGAGCGGTGCGTGGAGGACGGGATTGACAGATGGCTGGGCGCGTCGGTGTGGGGAGCCAGAGGAGGATCCGTGAGGGGGCCAGAACTTGGAGCTGTGGTGGATGTAGAACGTTCAATCTGGGGGTGGGGCGGGGCAGACGCACGTAAGTACTGGCGAAGATCAGGCTGGGTCTGCCAGGCTGCAACGGTGGCTGTACGAAAATTACATGCTCCGTCGAACTCCGCTCGGCCCACCGCCCCGCTCACGCACTCGCGCACTGTAACGGTGCGCCTTTGACCGTCAACTTCCGAGTCAGAGGCCGGGGAACAAACCAGAGCTTAAAAAAGATCCAATATCTTCACGGTTCTGGCACTGACGGTTTAATCTCGGACGGAATACACGGATATCACCAGATTTTGAATCTTAGAATACTTCAAGAATACTTGAACACTTTAAATCCACAAGTAGGCACAACTCGTCGGTATCCTTCTCAATATGAATACAAAAAGGTTGGTTTCTATTTATTTACTCTACCAGACTCCGACCAAACTAGCGTATACGGTAAAAAGGAAGTGCAATCACTCAACCACCCTCTTAAATTTCAAATAGACGGGCTCTCCCACCGGCCTAGCCTGTCAAAGGCGCTGGGGTCAGACTGTCCATCTTAACAGTAAGGGAAGCTCGTAGTACATACCTGGTGTATGTCGTTCCGATCGTGTTCAGGTAGATTCTTTGACGGTCGACCGGAAGAGTCAACCACGTCATAGTCAAACGCAGCGAGCATCATCGCGACAATGAGTTTGATTTCGAGCTTGGCTATCTTCATCCCAGTGCACGGATGGCGTCCTGGAAAATCCTGTCAGCTGCAAGAAAAACAAACAGGAGACACAGCTGCGGCATACTCACCCACACCCCACCCGAGGAACGCAAACGCCGCCTTCTTGTCTTCTTCGCGTCCAGGGAGGAAACGCCCTGGGTCGAACCGGTCCGCGTCGGTGTAGATATCCGGATTCCTGTGCGCGTCGTCGACGTTGTACGCGATGAAATCGCCCGGCTTAATCACCCCGCCGGAAACGGTGATGTCCTCGACGACGTTGCGGCGCAGCAGGGTCGAGGTGAATATGACGCGCAGCGTCTCGCGGATGACAAGGTCCATGACGGGCATTTCGTCTTCCCAGATGGACGCGGGCACGGACGCGAGGCGCTTGTGCAGCGGCTCGCGCGACGTGGTGTTGGTGTGCTTCTCGATTATACTGGCGACTTCTGCTTGGACTTTGGCGCGCCATTCTGGACTGGTGCCGAGGAAAAGAAGCGCCCAACAGGCTGTATAGGTGCCACCGGCGTCAGAGTCTGCCTTCGCCACAAAAAATGTGGGGTGGTGTGCTTACACTGAATTCCTGTGTTGATGACACCCGCAAATATAACGCCGAGGATAAACTGCGTTATTCAAATAAGTATCTGGTACTTTGGTGTGGACCACTCCACCACAACTTACTGCAATTATGTCGGGGTTCGAGCGCCCCTGTCCGATGAGAATATCAATTGCGTTGTTCGTCGGGACCTTGGACACCCTTCTTATGTCGACATAGTGGCTTAACTTCATATAGAGTTGTCGGGTGGCAACCTCTTTTGCTTTCTTCGCGGGCCCCGGGAACCACGGAAGAAGAACCGCCGTCGGCGTTGCGCTCTTTTCGAGTATCCAATAGAGCTCTTGGATTTTCTCCAGCTCCTGCTCATCGTTCGCGAGTTCGTCGCAGCTTGCCATCCGCACCGTCATCTGAAATACGAGCTATTTACAGGATCGCCATGTCAAAGGGGTAAAATTCGTTTATTACATCGCACGTACATCATATATGCTCTTGAACGGGTCGATCTGGCCCTCTCGTCCCCACGACTCCATGCGTCTGTTGATGTCCTCAAGCAAGGCTGGGATATCTGGTACGCAACACCGTCGTTAGGAACAGTGGAATATACTACAGACATAATATGGAACACTTACTCTCCGTGAGCCGCTGCTTATTCGTGAACAAGAGGGCGACCTGCTTGTTGAACCACGCTCCTCCTTCCCCGCTGGACTGGATATTTATGTCCTTAAGGGAAGGGGACTACATAAATAATTCGTTAAGTATCATGCCTTCAAAGTACAAGAAAAAGACGGCGTACGGCTCCCAGTAGAATTTTGTACCCTTCCGTGAAGTTGAGGCTCTTCGAGTTGAAGAACGCTTGGCGGGCCTCCTCCCCGCGCAGCGCCACGACCTGGTGCTGCACATCACCGGTTAGCGCGCACGAACGAGTGCTCATCGGAGGGCACGCACATGGAGCACGCTGAACTTGAAGTGCGGCGCGGCGTGCTTCTGGAAGTTCCCCCAGAGGAAGTCGTACCGCCGGGTGAAGAACGCCCAGGCGGTGAGCACCGGGAAGCCGCCGAGCGTCCTGATCGAGCCCTTGTCGTTCGGGACGACGGTGGAGTAGATGAGATACGCGAGGAGTGCGAGGGCTGCGGCGCCGCCGTACGTGACGAGCGTCCCAGAGGAGGGGTGGTAGATGTGCGAGAGCGCGTCGAGGAAGGATGAGGCCATGGGTTTGAATTGTCAGTAGAGAGGTGCCGTTCGTCCTATTTATGCGTCCGTGTTCTGTGTGAGAGATGGGGGAGTTGAGTTATTTAAACTCGCCGCAGCTGGATAGCGTAAGTGGGAGGTAATTCTTGGTGCTCCAATGCTCGATACCTTAACGCAGTGCCCAGTCCTATTAGTCAAGTCCCCGCCTCCGTGGTTATGCTCATAACCTATGCATTCTCAGTAGAAAACCAGCCTAAAAGTGGGCAATTATAATACCGTGGAACCCATTCCTCCCTTGGATATGAGGAAAGTAGGTCCAGAGGTCAAAAATCTGAAATCACATCGACGTATATTTGAAGACACAAGGGGTTATTTTTACCTTATACAGGATTGAGTACAACACACATTGAGCCCACGCCCGGGGCCCGGGCGGGATAGCATCTCCTCTGACAAATCTGCATAACGGTATCGTGCTCTGCGGCCCAAGTAGACGCCTAGCCAGGTCGTCAGTGAACAGTACATTTACGTTAACAAATATTTAATTAGCAGCGCACCGTGTATTGCACGCGCCCAACATCGACATGGCAGAACGCAGCGTGCTCCCGCGCCAGAGTACATCATGCGCCATGCATCGGCGCGCGTGACTCACGCGTCCGCGTCCGCGTCGAGATCGTCGCCGCCGAAGCGCGACAGCCAGCGCACCTTCAGCACGACCATCGTAAGCTCGCCGCAACTTGCAAGCACGACCGTTACAACCAACAAATCCTGCACGCGCCGTCAGCCCAAACTCACACAGAAGCCCGCGAAATGGATACCGCGCACGCACCAGGTCCGTGAATCGGAGCGGCGGGCTCAATTTTGTGTAAAGTTTGCGGGCGACTGTCTCCTTTGCTCTCTTCGCGCGACCCATGAACCAGGGAAGGAGGACCGCCGTCGGCCTTGAGATTTTTCCGAGTGTTCAATAAATTTCTCCAGCTCCTGTGTATCGTTCGCCAGTTAGTCCCAGCTCACCGTGCAGGCTGTCATCTGGAACACGAGCTGTGGGCAAGATCACTCAAACAGCATATAAAAGTCGGTAATTAATGCGTCGAACGTACTTCGTAATATCGTATATGCGCTTCAACGCAACAATCCGGCCTTCTTCGCCCCACTCCATACGCCTGTTGGTGTCCTTATATAAAGCTGAGATATCTGGGGAGCAGAATCGTCGTTAGGAACATTTGAATTTTTTTATTACAATGCACACTTACTCTCCATGAGCCGCTGCTTGTTCGTGAACAAGGGCGACCTGCATGTTGAACCGTGCTCCCCCTTCCCCTGCTAGACTTGATGTTTATGTCCTCAAGGGAAGGGGACCACAGAAAACTTCCAAAGATGTAGCGGGCGGCAGCCCGCAGAACCTCGCCAGGTAAAGAACGCGCGTCGTCTTGACCAAGCACGAAGTCAGTGTGATGTGATCTCCCGTCGCTAGGAGAATGCATATACGTGGCGACGAGAGGGCGGATACACGTTGTAGCGAGCGCCGAAGTATATCATTTATGTTGGGAGGCGCGGCGGTGTGTGGGCGGATGAGCCGACGCTAGGGATGCGCTGAGTCTGCGAGCGAGCGAGCAGACACGAAGGAGAGAAGCCGGGTGCTCGGCGGTGTAGCTAGGCTGCAAACCGCGGATACGGGCGAGTAAATGATGGGCGCGGTACGACTTGGCGGCGCGCGAACAAGGGCGCGACGGTCGTGGAGGGGTCTGCACGCACTCGCTCCGCGACCCGTTTCTGGCACACGCGCGACTTGTGTCAGCCCCAGAGCGACCACCGTTACTCAGCAGGACGCGGACGGTCGGTGCGCTGCCGCGGGAGTGTCGTGCTGGCATGGGCAGGAAGGCAGATAGCGACAAAGTACAGTGTGGTGGGCGTTGGACGTATGGCGCTAGGTGCGACGGAGAGCACGACGCGCACCGTCCATAGGGCAGAAAATGAACGCGAGCTACGTGTATAGGCGAACGGAATGCGGGGCACGCGCGGAGTCTGCGCCCGTGCGAGTGAGCGGCTGCGAGGGAGAGGAAGGTAGATAGCGTGCGGTGGTGCGGACGGGAGGACGAGCGAGACTCTGCGCCAGCGACTATGTGGTCCTGTCGGGCGGACAGACGGGCGGATGCTGGGCACGCGTCGAGCCTGCGAATGGGTGCCAATAGGAATGCGGCGCGGTCGGGGGTGTTGGGTGCGCGCGCTCGAAAGCGGGAGCAGGATAGGGGATACGTGATTTTGAGGGGATGTCGCCGCCGTTCCGCCGTTCGGAGTTTGAATTTGACCATGTTTTGGAAGACGCCTCATTCGTGGCCGCCTACTTTCCTTATATTCATGTCTGTTTTACCACCACGTCTTCCGGCACCAGAAACCAGAATGCATTTCATGTCAACACGTGCCGACTTTAACTAGGAAATGGTCGATGATCCCTTCGTCGACACACACGCGTTGTCGCCGCAGAGGCGCCTATTTCCACCTCCGAGTCTATCCGACGGGTTTGCATGTTCGACGAATCCGCGCGCGGAGCAATCGTGAACGGCACTTGTCCACGGCGCTTTGCAAATATGTCCAGGAATAGACATACACACCTTGTCGTGCGGTAACAATCCTCAAGTACTAGAAACTCGCCGCGGCTGAACCACTATCTCGTCGAGGGTGCCGTGGCAGCGCTACTAGTATGGTATCCAGGGGTGGGCTGTCAGATCTCAGCACTAGCATTGTGTGTGCTGCATGTACGAGGTGCGTCTTGTCTCTGTTGTTATTCCTGCTCCCGGAATCTGACGGAAGTGGATACAGTTTGGAGGACGTCTCTGTCGACCATCCCCGACGAATCCGCCAAGACTATGCCACAATGGGTCATGCCTCTCCTTGCAGTTGCCTTTTCCCCTCTCTCAGACGGTGCTTTCCTTCCTTCAATTACTTTGGCTCCCGACTTAGCGCGACGCCTCCAAAACGAGGCACAACCCCGCTAACCACTGGATCGCAGCGAAGGTTGTCCTCCAACCACCAAATCATCACTCCATCGCGCGGGCCTCATGCCTGATGGGCGAGCCTCTAAAGAGAAGGACTACAGGCGCGCCCACTCTCACATCCGGCTCGCGCCATGTACACACCACTCGCGCTTTGAACGTCCGCGCTCACTAGCACTCCTGTCCCCCTTTTCAGCGGCGGAGCTACCATAAGTACCTTGCCGTAGTTGTCCAGATACCAGCGTCTCTGCTCACCGCAAGCCACGCCGCTCTTGAACAACATCTGCAAGACGAGGACATTTACCCCACACTTTGACGGCTGTCATGCATGTTATCGGCGTCATCGCACATAGACGCAGGGACGTGCTGTTGGGCTGTATTGTTCTGAACAGGAATCGACTCAGCGCCGCGTTTTCGGGGCGGGGGAGCAGTCAACTCGGATGCGGGCGCATCACAGCCCGCGCGTTCAATGGCTATCTACGTGGGCATTTTCTCTCGGTGCAACTATCCCGTCCTGTCTCGACTATAGCTTCCAGACCGCCGGCTACGCCCCACCTCCGTCGTCGGGCGCGCTCTCTGCTGCCCCAAAGACGTTTGCCCCGGGAGATTGAGCGGCACACCCTGCGTCTTCGTCCCGACTCCCGATTGAAGTGTCGTGTATCTGGTTGGGGAGCGCTATGTAATGCCGTCGCCGCCTTCGTCGGCAGCACCGCAGAACCCTGGAAGAATTATATTGCCACGTCTCCAGCTAGGTTATTCGGGATCAATGGACAGTAAGATAAAAGGATGCTGGAAGTTCTTGCGAGGGCTGTGACGTAGTGCGGCAGAAGTTCAAGTTTCAGATACTATTGCGCGTACGTACTCATAGCCCTTTTGCGTGTATGTTATTTAGTAGAATTGAAATCTAAAATTATTCGCAGAACTAGGACGCTCCAAAAAGTCAAAGCCATACGTTAAACTCCCGGATCTGTTTGCTTTCGATGACACCTGATAAACTGCGGCGGCTTCGATAAACGTCGACCACGGGCGCTTATTCGTGTTCTATTACCCAAAACCCGCCACATGCTACACGAGGCCGCCGGGACATGCCATGCCATATATGAGAGCGATCCCAGGGCTTTTTTTCGTAACCCCCACTCCTGCGCACAGGCCACTCACAATGGACATCACACTTGACCGCCTCTCGCGCATGCTGCCTCCAGAACTTCGCGCACAGGCAGAAGAAGACTACGCGGAATATCTGGCCAGCTGCCATAACTCGTCACTGCGGATGCTTCCCCCCATGTCGTCGAATCGTGAAGGCGTGGCGCCGGCGCAGGGAGCAGAGGCTCCCCCGGACTCCCCGGTCCAGCCAGCCATGGGGCCGCATGAATTCATGGACGCCGTGGTTAAAGCCCCCTCTGACGCTCCCTTTCGTCTGTTAGGAGTACATCCCTGCGCCAATGTCAACGTTGCGAAGTACAGCGCATGTAGCAAGCCAGGTACAATGGCGTGTAGTGAGTGCAGGCTGGTGTCCTATTGCTCGAAGGTGAAGTTCAGCGTTCATCCAAGCAAGATTTACTTACTGGATACGAGTACTTAGGAATGCCAGAAAAAACATTGGAATGCTCATAAGAACGGTTAGAACATCGTTCACATCTTTTAGCCCTCCATCCAATTCACTAACACCAAACCAAAGACTGCAGAAACCCCATGCGATCCAAGAATTGGAAGCCAGTGTGGACTCGCGAAAACCGGCTGCCGTCATTCGTCGACGGACCAGAGAGTACAGGATCGTATGGCGACGAAATTTCTCGGGCCAGAGCAGACAGGCTTTCCTCTGGAGTGTGCCTGTGGGTTCCGATCGCTACGCGACGCTCCCCGTTCTAACCACACATCTAGTTGGGGTAATTCCCCCGCAATCGACATAGTCAACCTATCGCACAACGAAAACGACCCCAAATGCGATCTCAATTTGGCCTTTCCAGGTCAGTTATGCCGTCACGTCTCTCCCTCGTTCAGCTTAATAACGTTTCGACACATCATAGCGTCTGGAGACCTCCGCCATGCCGTCCTTACCGTCAATAATCTCCCAGAAAACTTCTTGGGTGACCTGAAGCTGGTTATCAATGATAGAGCCCCACATGTCACCAGCCGAAACTTGGTGGTCCTTCTGGTGCTTGGGATGATTCAAGACGAAGCCCTCGCGGCTGATATTGCATTGCATTTCTGGTACTCGGTCTTCTATCCTGGCGAGTACACGCTTCGTATCTCCGCTATCATTACAAGTGCTTTATCCTCGGCAATTAAGGATAAGGGAGCCCTGAACGTCCCGCTCGGGCCCCGTTCTTCTTTATCTTGCACCAGCCTACCGAACATTCTCCCGTTCCTAAGCCACATCCTAGGCCCGAGTCAAAACCTAGAGGAGTTTCAAACAGCGTATGACTCGGTGCGGAAAGCGCCAGAAAGAGAGGATTTCCGCGACCGAATGTACGCGGGATTGCGCCCCTCCCATCGCGTTGCGTTCCAGAAATACAGGCGATTCGGTATCGTCCTGCCGTTCGGAGCGATCAACGCACACTTCAATGCAGCAAACCATTCGCTATTCTCTTTCGACGCGCAGTGGCTTCAGACGGACTTCGCTGATCCCCTGGGAGGCTGGGAGTGCGTCGCGTGGCATATATCCACGTTTGTTTTGCTTATAAATTCACAGGACAACGGATGTCGTTGCAGCGGGGAAGAAGCACGGCACGCCCGCGGAAGACATATACGGCTGTCTTTACTTCTATTTGACGGACCAGCTGCGGATCTTCGTCCGGCGCTTGCGTACTCACAGGATCTCCATTGTCCTCTGTGACCTGGATTCCACGGCACTCTCAGTCGCTATCAGACAAGGGTGTCTCACTCGCAGTGGCGTACCTCGGTCGATTAGATTCAATCGAATCCACGTGTCCAATATTTTCGATTTCAACTACGTCGGCCTCTCTGACGTCCTCAGAGACTGGTCTGGCCTGCTGGGAGATACTAAGCACTCGGTGCTTCTCGGATACTTCATGAACTGGCCGTTCCTACAACCCGACGGCCAGATATCTGGCGCATGCGAAGGAAAAATGCGGGACGCAATGAAGCGCCTAGACGCGAGTGGTCGATATGTAAGTGGCTGCATTTTATTACCCGTTGGTAAATAGTGGTCATTTGACGCTTTTGACTATGAATTAGACGCATGATGTTTCAACTCCACACGCTGCGCAAGTCTCCATTATCTCTATGCTTTCGGTGCTCGATACATATTACGACAACTGCAAGCCGTTCCTAAATTTTTTGAAGAAGCAAAGGCTGGACGAAGTGCTCAGGCGCGAGAAGCTTCGTCTTCGCGAAACGCATACAATTGTTCCGCATGTAGGAAATTCTGCTCAGATCCCACTACGTCGGAGTTGACAAGCCTTTCTAGCGACTGCAAGTTCCAATCAATGCACGGCGCGATGCATTGCCACAATTTCCCGACGTTGATAGCTGGTACTACTACGTGAGTCGGTATCATTTTTTATCCTTGGCCTAACGCTTATTGAAGATTGTGCGCATGAACAGAATTATGTCACTTGCAGTTCTGCTTGTGAGCGTTACGTCGAGTTCTGTCGCCAATGATTGGTAAATACTACAAACACGGGTTTTGTTTCCCAATTTCTTATGTCAAAAGAAAAAACTCGATGTGGACGAACTGGTATAATATTGGTCGATTTGAGCAAGTGAATCGTCTGAGAAGATTGCCAATAATGCGAATGCAGACGACAGGCTCTGGTTATTTACTCTGAGTCAAGTAACAATTCAACATCACTGACGGATGCACTTGAAAATCAGGGAGTACAATACCCAACTACTCAATCACCCTTTTGAATTTCAGATAAACGTGCTCTCCAACCGGCCTAGCCTGTTGAAAGCGAGGGTCAGACTTCTTCAATGTGAGGGGAATCATATGGTACACACCTGGTGTATGTCATTCCGATCGTGTTCGGGTAGGTTCTTTGATGGTCGACCCGCAGAGTCAACCACGTCAAATTCATATGCAGCAAGTATTACCGCTACAATGAGTTTAATCTCGAGCTTAGCTATCTTCATGCCAGTGCACGGATGGCGTCCTAGAGAACCGTGTCAGTTGTGCACGCGAAACATGGCACCACGACTAAATTAAGCTCACCTACGCCCCATCCGAGGAACGCAAACGTCGACTTCTTATCCTCTTCGCGTCCGGGCAGGAAGCGCCCGGGGTCGAACTGATCCGCGTCGGTATAGATATCCGGATTTCTGTGCGCATCCGTGACGTTGTACGCGATGAAATCACCCTGCTTGATTACCCCACCGGATACAGTTATGTCCTCGACGACGTTGCGGCGTAGCAGGGTCGAGGTGAAGATGACACGCAACGTCTCGCGGATGACAAGATCCATGACGGGCATTTCATCTTCCCAGACGGAGGCGGGTACGGACGCCAGGCGCTTGTGTAGCGGCTCGCCTGACGTGGTGTTGGTGTGCTTCTCAATCATGCTGTCGACTTCTGCCTTGACTTTGAGGCGCCATTCTGGATTTGTCGCGAGGAAAAGAAGCGCCCAACAGGCTGCGTTGAGTGTTGCCGGGATCAGCATTTGTGCGTTGGACAAAATACGGGACAGTCCACTTACACTGAATTCCTGTATTAATGACGCCCGCGAAAATAACGCCGAGGATGAACTGCTTTGATTTAATATCTGATCTTTCGGCGAGGGATATAGCTTCGACTCACTTGTATTATGTCTGCGTTCGATTGTCCTTGCCCAATCATAATGTCAATCGCATCAGTCGTTGGAACCTTAGCTTCCCTTCTGAGATCAACATAGTGGTTGAACTTCATGTAGAGCTCTCGGGTGGCCACCTTTTTTGCTTTCTTGGCGCGACCTGGGAACCATGGAAGAAGAAGCGCAGTCGGCGTTGCACTTTTTTCGAGTACCCAATAGAGCTCTTGGATTTTCTCTATCTCCTTKGTGTCTCTCGCAAGCTCGTCGCAGCTCGCCATGCGAACCGTCATTTGAAACACGAGCTTCAGACAGCGTCGACAGGTCAGACGGTCGATTTTGACTGTCATATATTCGACCTACTTACATCATATATGCTCTTGAACGGGTCGATCTTGCCTTCTTTTCCCCAGAGCTCCATACGCCTGTTTATGTCCTCAAACAGAATTGGGATATCTGGTACATACCATTTCGATTGGAAAAATTGAGTTCTTGTCCTAAGTACTACATCGGCCACTTACTGTCCGTCAGCCGCTGCTTGTTTGTGAATAAGATAGCGATCTGCTTGTTGAACCAGGCACCCTCTTCCCCGCTGGACTCGACATTTATGTCCTTCAGAGATGGAGACTGCAGAAAGATATTCAGTATGATTCTTTCAAAATGACAAGGATAGGTCGCCATACAGCGCCAAGCAAAATTTTGTATCCTTCCGTGAAGTGGAGGCTCTTCGAGTCGAAGAACGCCTGGCGGGCCTCTTCCCCGCGCAGTGCGACGACTTGGTGCTGCACATCACTGGTTGGCCAAATCGAAAACGTTTTAATAGGAGAGTACGCACATGGAGCACGTTAAACTTGAAGTGCGGCGAGGCATTCTTCTGAAAGTTGTTCCAGAGGAAGTCGTAACGCCGGGTGAAGAACGTCCAGGCGGTGAGCACCGGGAAGCCGCCGAGCGTTCTTATCGAGCCTTTGTTATTGGGGACGACGGTAGAGTAGATGAAATATGCGAGGAAAGCAAGGACAGCGGAGGCACCGCAAGAGACGATCGCCCCAGAAGAGGGATAGTAGCTGTGTGAGAGTCCGTCAAGAAAAGAGGCCATGAATCGTCAAGGAAGAGGTGCCATTCTCCGCTATTTATTTGCCCATGGTCTGGTCTGTGTGAGAGGGAAGAGCTTCGAGTTGTGCTTTTTGCGTGCTCTAAAATTAAATGTGGGATAACATACGATATGCCCATATAAGTCCTTGCTGGCTAGTCGTGCTCACGGTCTAGAAAACATTCAAGTGCAAATGAACCCGACAGTACGAAAGCGTCCGGCAGATTCCAGGAACTATCCGCCCCTTGAAGCTGAGCAAAGTGAGCCCAGAGAGCGACAGGCTGAAAGTCTCGTTGACGTCATAGCGCCGAGGGAGTATTCATACCTTGTAAAGGTTCAAGCAAAACAACGTTTCCACACGATACGGGCCCCGACCGGAATAATGTGTCCTCTGACAAATCTCTATAACGAAAATGTGCCTTGCGGCCCAGAAAAATGCTCGGAATAATTTTGTACTTGCAGTACGGGCCACTACAACGAATTTATACGCCGCTCATCTCTTCACGTTTTCCATCTATCGTCCACGACCTCTGCGGACACCACGAACTTCATAACTCTGCCCGCTTCTGCATTTTCTTTGCTCGTGACTGAGGTCGGATCCTTCAGCTCCCAGCTTCCCTGGCGAAGGAAGAATGGTTCATCAACCAATTCCCCGGTACATCGTTCAAGTTAAGAGTCGCAGCGCACCGTGTATTGCACGCGCCCGACGCTAATCGTCCGCAGTTTGCTCCCCGCGCTACAGCACATCATGCGCCGCGCGTCAGCTAGCGTAAATCGCGTGTTCGCTTCCGCATCGGGGCCGCCTCCGCCGGCTTGTGGCAGCCAGCGTACCTTCAACGAAAGCGTCGTCAGCCGCTCCGCGGGCGCGATGGCTGCAATCAGCGAGTCCTGCACGCGCTATCAGCTCCAAATCTAGCGAGATATATATACTGCGCACGCACCACATCCGCGCACGCAACCGCGCAACGGAGCACCGCGAGCTGCGTGAAGAGCGCGCATGCACAACGTACGTCCGAAAGCGCTAGTGGTGCATCGCCAAGCTCGAGCGCGGTAAGCGTCGCGCCATGCAGCGCGCCCAGGTCGAGCAAGAAGCGCCGCGGGACGCCAGGACCGGCGCCCCCGTCTGCGAGAAACGCGCGCGGGCCGCGGTCCATATCGACGCCCATACTGCTCCCGGTGCTTGGTCCTGAGCGCCGACCGGGCAGCGGTGCATTTGGGGACGTGGTATACGCAAACGAATACGCGAACGCGTGCAGACGAAAGGTCTCGAGCCCCGAATATGGTACGAGCTCCACGCAGATCCACGTCCAGAGACGCTGTACGCCAAGCGTGTCCAAAGAGCTCGTTCGCACCGTCAGGTGGCGAAGGCATGGTGGTGGTGAAACTACACCACCCGCATTAACAACTGACGCCGTGTCGAGCGCCTGGCGGGGGCCTTGGCGCGCGGAGGTGCTGCCAAGATACTCGGCGTCGAGCGTATGAAGGTTCGGGAGGCACGCGAGAATCGCGGGGAGCGTGGCAGCATGCACGCCCTTGAGGCGAAGGGATTGTAGGAGTGGGAACTGAGCAAACACTGCAGCGCGGAGGATGAAACGCACACCGGCGCAGCGCTGTCTACGTTGGTCACATGCACCCACAACAAAGATAAAGGGAATGGAATGGAGGCGGACACGCACGTTCGGACGGAGGGTAGGCGAACCCGCTGACGCCGAGCTCGAGGTGCGTGAGCGTCGTCCCGAGCGGTAAGGGCTGGCTATGCAATGCGCGCGGTGGACCCTCCATGCACCATAATACAACGCGCCTAACTCCTTCGAGTGCGATGATTTGCGCCCACGCGTCGGCGCTCAGGTCGTTGTGCGTGCGAATTGTGAGCGCGCGCAGGGGTAGCATGCGCACGACGCTCAGCAGCGCGGGGAGAGTGTCGGGTGCGCATGCGCTTTCTTCAATCCATGTAAGCGAATGCAGATTGGCACAGAGCGCGAGTGCGGCGAATGTGCGCTCGATTATGTCGGGGTAATGGGTGAGCATGCCGTCATGTATTGCGTCTGATTCAGATTAACAAAAATCCTCAATTTGAGCGTCTTGCTGACCTACCTGTCTCGGTAACATGGCGCACGTATCGTGCAAGCTTAGGCCTGGCGAGAAGGGTAAATGACGGATGGTATCGAAAGGTCTAGGCTAATCAGCAGTCACGACATCTTTCGAAAGGAGCCCAGGACTGACCTTGGATATAATCCTCGAATCTAGCGTGCGATACAGAAAAGGCGTCGCCAAACGACAGAACAGCTTATTCACGAGCGTGCAAGCATGCCAATCGCCCAGGCCGTCAAGATGTGCGAAGATAGTGGGGAGGACGTCAACGGGGAGTTCCTGGAACGGCGCGCCGTACGCATGTCGCGCGTTCAGGGCAGGCATGAGCACTGCAGTGGGGAGATCAAGACGCGGTGGGCGTGCACAGTGATTGTGACGTCTACGGTTTTATATCCGCTGCCTACTGGGCGCGGGACCAAGCCCATTCTGGGCCACACTGAGTGCGTAGGCGAAAACGTTGCCCGAACACACCGAGCATCTCTGATCCGGTGTGCGGCCTATATGAAATCGACTGTGGGTTATCGCTAGAATTGGGCACATCTAATTTGGTTGGTACGTTATATGTTTGCCAAATACCCAGCGATTGCGCCCAAGTGAGAGGTTTGACAGGTAAGTGCTCCACCGAAAGGGGCTGTGAACCTCTCACTGATTGATGATCTCCCAAAGGAAGAACCCATGTCATGGGCCTCTCGGGCAGTGGAATACCAGGAGCTTTGCTTCAACTTCGCAGCCGCATGCATGGGAGTCTAAAGAAAAAGACCGGGATCGCCGCCTTTAGGAGCGCGCTCCTTCTGATTAAAGCAGGATCGTTCAAGCGTGTTTTGTATACATGCCGTAGAGATTGATCATAAGAATGATTGGAATTCATATATTCATATAACGCGCTCCCGAGGGCCGAAATGTCCGGCGCACGAAATTGTCAGCGAGTACAGCGGCAAGTAGCGCACAGTACGAGAGATGCAAAGGAGGGAAATTCGCTGCAATACAGAATCACCGCGTTGAGTGCGTCGACATTGTCAAAATAGACTTCAGTCACGACGTCAAGAAGATGAGAAAACGTTCATAGTGCTTTTACAAACTTTGTAATGTCGGGCTTTGCCCGTGTGTGCGACCACGTTTCCAGCGCAGGACCGCGAGCTGGATGGAATGATGAAGGACGTCGCGTGTATGCCCTGTAGGCAATGGATCTTTTATACAACTGATAGCGGGGATCTACAAAAATGATGTGGATATAGTACTTAGCGTGATGATTTGCCTCAGCGAATCCATGTGGTACGAAACGGGGAACATAAGACTGCGGCTATGCTCCTCGCCCACGACCCCTCCCTCCTCGCATAGGTCCTCCTCGTGTTCCGCGTGCTAGAGAATGGGCGCTTAGCGGGGATGAAGTAGTCAGAAAGCAGATTCAAAGCTTTACCTCTAGGACCTCCGCGCCCTGAGAAGTGAGATTCGAGTCAGTAATATATAAAGAATAAACGAAGGGTCTAGCGTACCTCCGATATGTCCTCCGCGTGAGTTTCGTCCAACATCGCGTGCCCTGTTCTGTTCCTCCTTCACTGTGTCTAGCAGGACATCTGGTACTCTCAGGTACTTGATCTGGGAGGGCAATCAAAACGAACATGTTAGTGTTCACGATTCGGCTACCGCGAACGGTAGATATAACTGCAGAGCGTGACGAGACGAAACGCACGGTGCTTCCTCGAATGTAACATTCCTTCAACTTCCAGAAGCGGTCTCCGTCTGGGTTCGTCTGGTACACCTCCCGCAGTGTTATGTTCATGAAGTTGTCGCAGTTGACCAGGTGGCCGTTCAGCGTTTCGCCGTTCTTGAGCTCGACAAGCTGCAGACAAAAGTCAGCTAGACTACCCGCTTTTTGACGTCTCAGACACGGACCATGGGCTTGTTCTGCGCTGCTGTGAGAAGTGATAGAGGAAGCTACGAAATTGCTGTTAGCGTGGCATTGGATGCCAAAAGCAGCATTCTTACCATCGTTGATAGTGGTTTGTGGCAAAGAGCGGACGCGTTTCTCCTCAGGAAACGTGACTGGTGGCAGTGCTGCCCGTATTGCCCGGAAACCGGAGGCCGGAGTCTGCGAACGGCGTTTTCAAAACGCGGGACCACAACGGGACCATCTGCTACACCGGGGGGTACGGATCTGCCTCGCCTTCCGTTCACGACCAAGAGCTACCAAGGCGATATGATATATTGAGCAACACAGGTACATAATCTTTCAACCCCTGAGTGGTCGGTTTAGTACAGTAACTTGCACTTGTCCGAATTTCCTTGAAATTCCACCAAAATTCCACACAGCAAATTGACAACAAACGAACCATAACCACAACAAAGGTGAAAAGAAAAGCTATCTGAATTACTGTAGGTAGGATTAATACGAGTTACTAGTAAGTACGATATATGTTACACATTAAGCTTATGAAAGAAAAGTGTTCACGAAATTGAAGCCCCTAGTGGCCCGCCAGTTGGGAATTAAGCGCCCGGCCGCCGTTAATCGGCCGTGGTTCTCTGTTGGCTGATGAATCATGATCGCCCCTGTCCTTAATTCACTACGCACGACCCGGCCTATTGTGACACGCCAGGACACGCCGGCAGGCTCTAGTAAGGGATGCTACGGACAATACACACGTCAGAGCGTCAGCACCTCCGGTGCACGAGGCCAAAAAACACGTACCGTTCAATGTGCTCCTCGTCGATACCCTGGTACTGAGTGCCCAGCCGGCTCTTGAGTGTATATGTGGGGAAAATCTGGGTGTCAGTCAGTGCAATGCGCGGCAGGAAAGGGGCTGTACACGCACGGCAGAGGTGGTGTGCCCGATGACCGTCCACGCGTCGTCAGCGCCCGTGATGTTCCCAAATATCGTCCGGAGGCGTTCCAGTCCGCGGTTCGTCAGGCGCACATTCTCGCCGAGCTCCAGTGCGTGTCAGTATGTTCGCCGTGCGAAGACCGTACCCCACATACCTTGTATCTATGGGCCATGCAATTATTCAAGACTGTGTCGAGGACGAGGTATGGGTATGTGGATACACGGCCGAGGGGGAAAGACTGTAGGCACCGAGAGGAAGGAAAATTGGGCAAAAGTCCAATAGGCCTGGGTATATATCCTCTGTGGCCGTTACGAACCTGTCAAAAAACGGCAAGGCGATAAACGCGTAGAAGTGGGTAAAGCAAAGCGCCGCAGCCGACATCACTCTGCCGACATTCATACAATCCCTGAGGCCTGACGCCTTAGTAACCCCCCGGTGCAGCGCAGCGGCCAATATATTAGACAGCGGCGGCTCGGATGAAACGCTGTGGCACAAATTTTCTATGATGCAATTCCCTGATCGGTCCCTGGTTATTGCCCATTTATGATTTGACGCAAAGCAACGCGCCAGAATAGTAGTCAAAATATTGGATTCATGTCAAATTTATGTAATATTTCTCTCGTCAGACCGTGATTTGCTGACTCGCCTTCAAAAGCTTTAACTGGGATTCAAAGGTTCCATGAAAGGTCCTTTGAAGCATGAAGGTCACATTTCGGTTTGTTTGGTATCAAAGAAATTTAATCTCTCTTTGAGCTAGCTTGCCGCAGTGTTTGACTTCTGATATGCCTGCCACTTCGACATGCTTCCAACCTATGATGATTTTATTTTCCATTCATAAGCCTCAACTACCCCGTCCCATTTAAGCAATTACTCGGCGAAAGCCCCTGCTCAATGGCACCGCGGATGCAATGCAACTCTAACTAATACATACGCGTAGTCGGATATGGCGCGTCGGCGCTCAACGAGACCAGCTGGAGCCACACGATCGTATATAGCTGGCCCGAGATCCTAGGAATCATATAGTCAAGAAACGCAGTACCGATCCTGTCGGCGTGGGGGGACCAGGTGGGTATTCAACAGTCAACTGCGCGGCGCGTGTGGTACATATGTACTTCGGGATCCGTATCTTCCACCGTGGCCGCGCCGCCATGCGTGCTATTAATATCTTAATATGAATAAAATTTGGTATCCAGAACTCAATGGCTTGACCTCGCAGAGTCGCACGCGTCAGAGGCTGTATGTAGGATTGTTGCACTGGCAGGAGGGCAGATGCCTTCGGCACAAATATTTGAGTCCAACGAAAACGGTTTGAAGCTTGCACGTGTGCCAGTTCCCGATTAATGCACGGATTATTCACCCATTTCTTACCCAAGATGCAGCCGGCGGAATTTCGCATTGGGGGATAGCCACCGTGCAGTTGTTGACTAAAACTTGGCGGAGCTAGCGCTGGATGGCGCTACCGGGTGTCCTTCGAGTTCGCGGCGAGCTCTCATGCGCTACATATTGAGATATTTTCGACATATTCAGTTGGAGCTACCGCGATGCTGGGCACGGAATACCAGTACGCTCGGCCATGGGGTGCGGCAGGATGTGGCCGGGACACTGCGTGGCCTCCGAGTCCTAGACCAAATATTACAGCTTGATTACAGCATATCCTGCAAGACACCTTGTGGTTTGTAGTATGTGTCGCCGTTGCATCGTTGCACTCGATCCACGACGCTCTATTTTCTGGGCCCCATTGCCGGCTGGCCTACACCGAGCTATTATTCCCAAGCTCGTATCGACGGTGTAGATATCCAGAACATAATATTGTCACCTTCATCTCGGCTGGCGTCGCGGTTGATATCATAGGATCTAGAACATACTTGGCGTACCACGAAATCCATATTCGACATTAATTGACCGAGTTCTTCTATTACGGATATGTATTTTCTGTAGCACTCATGTCCTCATATAGTTCTTGAAACCCACCGGCAGCCCACCGGCAGTCCTCCGGAGTTCCAGAACTCCAAGGATATCTACTCCCTGACCGCCACAAGCCGGCGCCACTCCTCTCAAATTCCACTATACAGCCACCAGTAGGCCTTGTTGTATCGAAGTAATCCCGTCGTGTATTTATTAGATTAAGCGTCATGGAAAACTCTTCGAATGCGGATTTATCTTCGCATGTTCCACGCCAATTTCAACAGATTATTGGATGGCCCAAGGCAGCGGAGCGCACACCTCGACCACGCCTCGCTGCACGGCTAAAGGGACGTAAAATTCTTATTTTTAACAATATCTATCGTACAAACAAATTTCAGGCGCTCCCCCGCAAGACATTTCCCCCACAAGTTTGTATAAGGGAACGTGCGAGGCACACGCCTTCCTTTTGCGCGAGGTGGCAGGAAGGGGTACTCAATTCAGAAAAGCAGAGCTCAACACCTAGCCGGCGTGTCTAAATAAGCGCATGTAACTCCTTCAAGGTCTACGCACGGAAGCATATTGTCCCCGACATATGACTCCCTCTGGTTGCCGTGACAGCTCGGGAGGGGCGGCAGCGAGGGTCTCGCTAGGCCAGGCTAGGCCTCGAATGTGCACGGCAGCGGTCAGGGTTGGTGCCAGTGTTGCTAATGACTGCAGAAAAATGTCAATTTTCGTCGGGGGATACAGCGTACGGGATTAAGTTCTGCAACTCTCACTCTGTATCTAAGGCGCCTCAAGGCGCTCATTTGGCGGTAATGTGGGAGCCAAGGGAATAAATATACCTATTACGTTTCAGAGCAACTCGCCACTCGGGAGTCGGCCAACTGGCATTTTATGTATGTAGATCCTACATTTGCTTGACATTTGCGACTGACCTATCATTGAAATACATCTGCAATTGAACGCATCATGGTAGCGCTGCCTTCGGAAGCGATAAAGCAACAATGCAGGCATCTACATGTGTGTACGGATATACCTACGTACGTAGGATCTACTGGGTAGTTCTAGTGATCCGGTCACAGTGGGTCGGGGACCGCTCAAAAATCCGTGACGGATCAACTCCCCTCGGCTACGTTCTGCTACTCCCATAACTCCCGATATCCCATTGGTCGCTAGGTTACAACTTCCCTTATAAATAGCACAATATGCCACTGCACGAGGCCCGCGTCCCAAACATAGTTGCCTGCGCTGCAGGCGCCACCTGAGTAGGTCCGTTTCGAGGAGCTTGGCACATCCACTCCCGACAGAACCGGCACTAAAATTGGCGAGTATGCAGAGGATACGAATCTTTTATTCACTTATGCGGAATGCTGCGTACGTAGATAATACCAAACATCCGCTGAGTCGGTCGCGTGCTAGCAGGCGCACGTAAGGGGTACGGGAAATAGAGACCTTTAAAATGGGAAATATATCTACTGCTGTAAATCGCAAGCTAGAAAAAAATAAGGAAAGAGAACACCCCATGGTCCGCGGCGGGGCGAATAAAGAGACGAGAATCAGAGTCGGAGATCCTGCAAAATGTGGCGACCTCGAGATGCGAAAGGGCGAACGGAATGATCCAAAAATGTGCGCCTAATAGAGTTACACACGCGCATATTGCGCCGGGGGTGCTTCAAGGTGAGAAGGGGGTGTCGGCGGGGCTGCAGGAGTATAAGGGCCACCGGACGCAACGAATGGAGGCGCGTCGCCGGCGGAGAGATCATGTCAACCTCCACGAATCGGACCATCGTCGTCGTGTGGTTATAAGTCCATTTCGAAGATGTGCTATCAGAGCGCCGGCCTACCGCTGGCTGCAGACGCGGTGCCAGCGGCACCACTCGGGCGCCCGTCGACAAGGGCGGGATATAGTCTGGGATACATAGCGGGGTATGTAGAACATGAATATCGGCGAGCAGCGGCCGAATACAAGGAGGCTGCGTTTAGTTTGCGCGAAAGTAGGGTAGAGGTGTATGGGTTGAAGTGAGATGAGATGGTACACGGGCGGCGCCCTCGTTCGCTTTTAGTGGTGTAGACAGACAGGGGTGAATGGGGCGGGGTGCGCTGGTCTAGGGGATACAGGCAAGAGACAATGAGTGTGGTCGTTACAGGGCGTGAGTCGGAGAGAGGCGAGGCGGGGATCATAGCGGCGCAGTGGTCAGCGGCTGGCCTGCGCTGTCCGTCGCCGGTGGGAAGCCCGTCCATGTCACGCCGCCAGGCGGTATTGGCAGGAATGGCTTGCGATTGAAGTCCGCAGCTGGAATATCCAATCAATACACGCTGCATAACACAAATATGCATGCAAAAACAACGTACTCGCTTGGAACACCTGGTTCCCCCACCAATTCACGTTTATCGACCCGCCACGCGGGAACTGCAGCGTGAAGAAGATGACCATGACCGCGATGACCGTCCCGCTGTCGAGCGCGGAGCTGAGCACGTAGTTGAATTTGCTCCACCACGCGAAGTTGCGCTTGCGGATGAGGTACTGGAACACGAACCCGACCGCGAACCACGACGAGTAGTTGATTCCCGTCGCAGGCGGGATCGACGACACGCCGTTGATGATGACCGGGGTGCTGACGTAGCGCGCCCACGAGTTCGGGTAGCGCCGCTGCCATAGGAAGAACGGCACGGGCAGCACCGCGCCGACGACGATTGCGTACAGGTGCGGGTGGTACAGCGAGCCCGTGCCGAACTGCTTCGTCGGTCCTATGAGGCCCCATACCGCAGACGCGGTGAAGAACACTTGGTTGTGCGGGCACGTCAGCTGCGACTTCTGGTTCGCGTTGCAGATGTCCGGCACGTGGGCGAAGATCCACTCTTTCACGCCGACCTGGATGAACGCGGCGAGGACCGTGGACACCATTTGCACTGCGCGCACACTCGTCAGCAACGCGCGCTTCAGCCGAGCGAGATACACACCGATGAACGTCGCGCGCGGCGGCACCTTGACGTAGTGCCCGAGCTTGAGGTCCTGCACGAACGACGTCGCCGCGGCCAGCGTCTGCACGGAGTACGCCTTGAAGAGCATGTTCACAAGCGGTTTTCCGGGCAGCAGCGTGCCCGGGATAATCTGCGCCAAGATATTGATCGTAATCTATCCTCCAATCAGCGCCGCCCTCCAAAAAGAAACCCGTAAAAACACTCACCCCCTGGCCCGTCATCGCATAGATGAACCCCGACGGCAGCACATACACCACGGGCAGCATCACGCTGAGCAGCAGCGCCCACACTGGCACGTCCGTGTGCCACACCTCGACGGTGACGACCGCGAGCGCGAAGAACACGCCGAACGCAATGAGGTACCACCAGTCGGGCACCTCGGGGTAGTTGCGCATGAGCTTCGCGTGGATGTCGTCCGCCTCGACGCGCACCTTGCGCAGGCCATTGATGAGCGCCTTGCCGTGGTACAGCCCCGTGTGCACGATCACGCACGTGCTGAGCGCGAACGCGAGGAGGTACGTCACCGCGTACGTTGCGGGCAGGTACAGCGGCGAGTAGCTGTAGTACGCCGCGGCGTCGAACGTGTCGTTCGTCATCAGGATGCGGCTCACGTTGTATGTGTTCCCGAAGCGGTCGAACGGCTCGTTCGCGGATATCGGGAAGTACGCGAGGTCCCACGACTGCGTCCACGGAGTGATAAGCACGCTTGCAGGACACCAGCGGGCGGAGACGTACGTTGGTGTAGTACAGGATCGGCGTCATGATCCAGAAGAACAGCACAAAGCCGAAGAACACATGCACCTCGGCCCACCAAGGCACTGCGCGCAGACAATCAGCACACACGCACCGCGCAAGACACGTCCAACTCACCCATCAACGGGCTGCCGATCCAGCTGATCTGCGTCCAGTCGAAGGTAATCACGCTCATGCCGAGGCCCGTGCTGACGCCGAAGAGCTGGTTGACGGGCACGTTGTTCGGCGCCGCCCAGCAGATGAACGAGAACACCGAAAGCGCCTCGAACAGGTACCCTGCGCGGCGTCAGCCAGCCACTCCACCCCCAAATAAACGAAAGAACACACCAGGCAGGAAGAAAAACACAAAGCTCGCCGCGGTCGTGATCACATAGAACTTGTACCGCGACATGCCCTTGCTCCCAGGCTCGTAAGTCCCGCCGTACATCCCAATCCCATCGTCGTCGTCCTCCGCATGCAGCGTGTTGAGCAGCGTGCACGCCACGAGGTTCTGCGGCCACACCATGCTCGCGGGCCACACGAGGAAGCGGCGGCACAGCCCCGCGAGGCCGAAGCCCGTCAGCTGCGTCGCGAGCACGAGCGTGAGCGAGAACCAGTAGTCGATCGCGATGTTGTAGAACTTGTTCGACACGACGATCGCGTTGAGCGCGTACGGCGAGCCCGTCGCGACGTTCGCCATGATGAACACGAGCACGTGCTCCTTGATGTTCCACGGGCCGGGGTTGAGCGAGAACTCGAGCGCGCGCGGGTATGTCAGCGGGAGGAGGATGTTCACGAGCAGGCGCCACGGCGCGAAGGCAGGCTGTGTCGCGGGGAACCAGCGCCGCGGGAGGTTGGGCAGCGGGATGCGGTACATCGTGATAGGCAGCGAGAATGCGAGGAACTTGCCGAAGGGGTACGAGAGGAGGACCAGGGCGAGGGGCACAATCGTCGGCGCGGGCGAACGGAAGTTGAAGAATACGTTCATCGCACTATGTCGTGCCCATCATTAGCCCATGAAAATACAACAAAGAGGCAACTTACCTGCTGGTCATGCACAGCAGCAGCCCGACGAACCACATGCGGATCGTCATCGCCGGCATGTCGGGGTCGTCGATGTTCGACACCGACGCGCGCACCTCGGGGAACGGGCTGTCCTCCTCCTCGATCGCGTCAAAGTCGAACTCCATCCTAGAAAGCGAGGCAGAGCGCGTCAGCGTCAGCGCCATCGGGTGTTTCGCAGACGACGATAGCGAAGGGCAATTGGACGAACACGCCATGGCGGCGAGGAAAAGGAAAGAAAAGAAATGCGGCGCGAAAAAAAAGCATAAAAGTCGAAATCGAAATCGAGAAATGGAAAAGCGAAAGAAAGACGAAAGCAAACAAGGCAGGCAGCGCACGCGCACAGAAAAGAAGCCCCTCGCTGCGCGCACGTAAAAGAAACGCGCGCCGAGAAGCCCAGCTGCGTCGCGCGCGCGCTCCATCAGAACGCACCGCAGCACGTTCCGCCTCGCGCGCGCGTCGAAGGCGCATTACCTAACCCCATCCCCGGCGCACGCCCCGCCAGCCAGCCGGCGCCAGCGCACGCACGCACGTCCCGCCAGCTGGCACCATCACCATCATCCCATCCACCCACCCCCCAAATCCAGGCCTATTCCCAAATCCAGCCGCACCCAAATCCAGCCCCTCGAGCCCAGCGCACAGGCATCACGCGCGCAGCAGCAGCCACGAAAAGAAGCGCGCAGCAAGGAAAAGAAGCGCGCGTGAACAGGGAAAGGAAGGCACCCCGCGCCGAACCAGAACCACGTGCAGATCGCCCCGCGAACCCCCACCCCATCCTCGCGTGGGGCGCAGCCCGCGGACAACAGCGCAGCTTGGCCCAAGCGCAACGACCCACGCACGCGCACCGGCTAACCGGCGACCCGTCCGACGCCAACGCCTTCCCACCGCCCAAAATAGCCTCCCAAAATAGCCGCACCGCGCTCGCACACCCACAGCGCACAGCACGTCGCCGCCCGTCACCGCGCAGAAATAGGGCGGACAGCGCCAACCCATGGGTGGAGGTGTCCCATCGCACGGACGCACACCAGCGCAGGGGGCCAGCCAACGCCCAGCACACCACCCCACACCAAAAATAAAAAAAGACCAAAATAAAAAAAGAAAGAAACCGCCCGCACACCACCCAAAATACCCCGCGCTCCCATGCACAGCGTGCACCGCGCCAAAAATACGCGCCGGCGCGCGCGAAGCGGCGGTATCACACCAGCCAACGCCCTAGCCCACGCGCACCACGCGCCGCCGTCAATGACGCGGGCGATGACGGTGATGATCCACCACCAATCCATCCGTCCATCGCCAACGCAATGGCAGGCAGCGCTGCGCAGTGATGCATCACCATCATCAGCATCACGCCCGGCCCCCCGCGCGCCCCGCAAGGCAACCGCGCGCCCACGCCCACGCCCACGCAGGGCTGAGCACGTCGCGGCACGCCGCTGGAAATGGCACCGCGCGCCCACGCCCGTGTGCGTCGCAGGAGGCGCAGGCGCGGCGCACACCCACGCGCACCCACGCACAGCACGCAGCCGGAGTGCTGGGCCGCGGCAGCGTCGCTGGGCGCCGCGCACCCCACCCGCACGCCCACACCGCCCGGCGCACAGAGCCAGACGCGCCGCGCGCAATCCGTCATCTGACCCCCACGCCCCGCCCGGACCCGAATAGCACCCCATGCCAGCCCGCGCGCCCCGCCCGGCGCCCAGGCGCTAGAAGCGCAAGCCCATCACCCCTCCATCCGGGGTGCCGGCATGCGATGGCACGCCATCCCACCCATCACCACGCCCGACGTCCGCTCCCGCACCAGAAGCACGGCGCCGTCCGTGCGTCCGTACACGTCCGTGCCAAAGCAGGGTGCCAGCCCAAGCGAAGTGCCAGACGCAACACGAGAACGCCCAAGCAAAGTGCCACATCGAAGCCGAAGCGAGAAAGCGCAGAAGCGAAGCGAGAAAGGGCGGCCGACCGAGCCCAGAAGCGAGAAAGCGCGCAGCGGAGCCCCGCGCCCGACATCGGACGCTCCGCCCGCCAGCCGTCCGACGTCAACCCAAGAAAGACAGCACGAGCAGGGCTTGCTCGCTGTGGGCGCAGAATGGAATGGAATGGCCAGAGGCCGCACCCACAGCCGGGGCGTCGGCGCGGGTTCTGGCGCCCGAAAAAAAAGGCAAAGAGCGCAGCGGAGCCCCGCGCCGAGGCGCTAGTGCCCATGCGCACCGCCAGTGCCCGACGTCGGACGCTCCGACGGACGTCAGCTGCGAAGGACAGCACGGGCAGGGCTCGCTCGCTGTCCGTATAGAATGGAATGGCCCAGCCTCGCCACAGCACGGGCGTAGGCGCAGACGCAAGCGCCCATAAAAAAAATAGGAAAAGCGAGAAAAAGCGAGAAAAACGGGAAAAAAATGGAAAAAGCGAGAACAATGGGAAGCAAAAAAAAAGAAAAAAAGAAAGAAAGAGAATAAAAAAAAACCAACAGAAACAAAAACCGAAACAAAACCCCAAAGAAAAACTCACTTGATACTCCCCTCCCGACTCTCAAACCCACTCACCCCGCTCATCCCGCTCACCGAGTCCCCGTCGTACGCATATGCGCCTACGCTGCTCGCGTCGTCGTCGATGACGCCCTTGCCCAGCGCACTGGAGGCGGAGGCGCTGCGCGCCGCGCGGTGCGGGGAGGAGGCGGACGCGGAGGTGGGGGCGGTGCCGCGCGTCGTTGGGCGGGGGGTGCCTGGCGTGGATGTAATCAGCATTGCGTACGCCGCGTTGCGAATGAAAAAGGACAGAGAGAGAAAGCGGAAAAGCAAGGAAGAAAGAAAAAGCACGCACCCCGCGCCTCATACCCATGCGCATTCGCCAGCGCCGCATACGCAGCGTACGGCTGCGCATTCACATTCCGCATCCGCCGCCCGACCCCCACCCCGTCCCCCGCCCCGCGCGGGTGCACCTGCACCCCGCTCGCCACCGCGCCCGAGCCCCGTCCGCTGAACGCATACCCCGCCTCCACATCCCCCCCGCCGACATACCCCGAGCGCCCCTTCCCCGAACGGCGCTTCCCGCCCGCGCGGCGCCCGCGCTCCTCCTCGCCCGCCGTCTCGCTCGCGCCATCCTCATCCCCCTCCTCGTCGTCGGCGACGCGCGTCCCCGGCGAGTCCGGCGGGTCGCCGTGCTCGAGGGTGGCGTCGTCGTCCGCGAGCTGGTGCGCATAGCCCTCGTCGTCGTGGCGCTCCCGCGCGTCGGGCGTGCGGTCGTCGCCAGCGCCGATAGCGGGGTCAAATGCGGGCGCAGCAGGGGCAGGCGTCATCCGCCGCAGGCGGTACGCGTCCCCGCCGCCGCCCGCGGCGGTGCCTGGCTGCGAGTCCGTCGAGGGCGACGGCGGGCTACGCGGCGGGCTGCGCGCGCGGGGCGTCGCCGTGCGCGGGCGGGCGAAGCTTTGCTGCTGCTGCTGCTGCTGGTGGGTGTGCTGTCGTTGGTAGGTGGGATGTTGTTGGTACGGGTGCTGATACGGGTGTGCGACGCCCCCCTGGGCGGCGTACGCATCGTCGAACGCAGAGTGCGGCCGCCCGTCGGCGGTCGGCGCGCGCGCGGTGACGGGGCGCCACGCATACGGGTCCGCGGGTGCGCCTGTGGAGGTGGAGGTCGAGGCGAGGGTGGAGGTGGACGCCGCGGCGGGGGGCGGGGCGGAGAGTTGGGTGGATGTGGAGTAGAGAGCGGCGGCGGCGGGGGGGAAGGGCGAGTGGGCGAAGGGCGAGTAGGGCGTGGGGAAGTACTGCGCCTGCAGCGCGGCGGCGGCACCAGCCGCCCCCTGCGCAGCGCCGGGCGGTGGGTCCTGGGCGGCAGGGGCGGCGTGTGGTTGTCCAGGCTGCTCGTTCTGCTGCGCCTGCGGGTGGTGGGCGTCCTGGGCAGCGGCGAACCCGCCGTCGAGCTGCTCAGCAGTGGTCGGCGGGAGGAACGCAAACACGTCGTCGTCGTCGCTCTCCTCTGAGTCAAACTCGTCCTCGTCGTCGAGCACGGCGTCGCCGGCGGCGTCGTACGGGCTGAACGGCGGCGGCGCCGCGGGCGCGGGCGCAGGCGGGGGGGGCATCTCAGCGGCGTGGGCGGTGCTGTCCTGCTCCTTCGCTATAGCGATGGGGTGTCTGGCGTCGTCGACGTCCTCGGCGGGGAGTGCGATGCGGAGGGCGATGGGGGACGGAGGGACGGAGGGGGGGATGATGGGGTGGTGGTGGTGGTGGTTGGGAGGAGGGCGTGGTCGGGAGGGGGATAGAGCTGGCCAGGCACGGCGTGACTTTTCCCACCGTGCGTGCCTGTCAGCCAGCCAACTTCCCACCCACCCACTATCCCGCCCGCCCGTCCGCCACGGCCCCCGCCCCACCCGCCCCGCCGCATTGGTCCTGTCGCGCACATACATACATACACACCCTGCCGCCTGTAATTAATTACGCACGCACGCCGCGCAGGCGGTGCGCACGCCGTCACAGTCGAGGGCGGTGCGCCGCGCACACACGCGTCAGCGGGCGGGAGGATGCGCCTATATAGGGAAGGTATCGCAGGGATGGCGCTGCCTGCAGCACACGCCGTCGCACGGGCCAGCCGTAGTTGGGTGCGGCGGGCAGGGGTGGGCGCGAGCGGCCCCCGCGCACGGAACCAAACCGCCCTGGGACGATCGATCGATCGCCCAGCGCGTCGCGTCTCTGCGTCGCTACATACATCCGAGTCGCTACGCCCCCCTCCCCTCCATCCATCCATCCCACCGCACCATCAGCCGGCGTACTATGACCACAATCCATTATTACCACCCGCGCCCACCACGCCGCGCTATATATAACCCCGCAATACAACGCCATCGCGCACATGCAGGCGTTGAATTAACCATCAACACCCCATCACCGGGTGGCTGCACACAATGATACATACATACATAAGTATGTGCCTGCCTGCGCCTCGCCTGTGATCGCGGCGCACCGCCCCAGCCCCTGCTGCGTGCCTGGCGTCCTCCGCAGCGGGCGTGTGTCTCCGCGGGGGGTCCGTTCTATGTATGTATGTGCTCTGCCCTGGCTCTGCTTCCCATGCCCTCGAGCGCTGAGTGCGCCTGCGTGCAGCGTGCCGGAAACAGCCGCCCCCGCGCTGTGCACAGTGCGATGACGCAGCGACACCGTCCGCGGCCCCGCGGCCATGCAGGTGCATCTCTATTTCGCAGGTATCTGTCAGCCGCCCACCCACAGCGCCCGCCTCCGCCCGTCCGCGCGGACGCCGCGCCGTCCTACGCCTGCCATCTGGGCTCTAGCCCCAGCGCATACGCCCGTCCGCACGACTACGCAGATACGCTCCACCTTCGCTCTCCACCCGACAACGCGCTCTATATCGACTCCACGCGCGCGTGGCGTTCGCCTGTTCGTGTCCCACCTGCAGTGCCTCCGCCGCCTCCTCGCTTTCGCACCATCCGCCGCCCACTCGCCGCCGTCCTACACCCCTCTCGAAGGCGCTCGAGGTCCCGGCGCGTGCGA
The DNA here is from genome assembly GCA_000827495.1 of Hypholoma sublateritium FD-334 SS-4. Classification (NCBI taxonomy): domain Eukaryota; kingdom Fungi; phylum Basidiomycota; class Agaricomycetes; order Agaricales; family Strophariaceae; genus Hypholoma; species Hypholoma sublateritium. Next base: position 153,231 of record KN817567.1, read on the forward strand.
CCGTCTAGACGACCCGCCGCGCCACGCCCTGCCTCCGGCGCGCCCCTACACAGATACGCTCCACCTTATCCGATCCCGCCAGCCCACCCCGAGCGCGCCCAGCGCATGTGCGCCGACTCGGCGGGCGATAGCGTCCGCCGCCGCACCGCAGCCCGCCGCGCTCCGAACGTCGTTCTCGGTCGCCCACGCGCAGCCCGCCTCCTCCCGTCCGAACCAACGAGTGGGAGGCGCAGACGCCGCACCGTCCTCCGCCCTGCCGTCCCTGCCGTCCGCGCCCCCGCCGTCAACGGCCTTATCGTACTTCCCTACCCCCCAAGGCCGCCCGTCAGGGCGACGCGCCCCACCGCACCGAGCATTCATGCATATATTCGGGCGCTACCTCTCCAGCGAACGACGCGCAGTCCATCCCACCTCCTTCACCCTTCGCGCGGTGACCCAACCGCCCGCCCACCGTGCCGGCGCGTCGGAGCGCTAGATCTAACGGACGCGCTCTGCGCTCTGCGCCCTCCCGTCTGCGCCGCTTCCATCCCACGCACGCGCGCGCTCAGACAGAGCGCTCCGAGCACATACGCACGTACCCGCGCGCCACTCCACTCGCAGCGCCCGCGCAGTCCCTCATCCGCCTCGTCCACCCTCGGCGCGGCGGCGCACCCCGCCGCGCGCCCAACTGCCCGCCCCCTAGCGCGTGTGCCCACGCGGCGCACCGCGTAGCACCCGCCCGACGACGCGCAGCGGAGTCCAAATCCGCGCTCATCACACACGCTCTGCTTGTTCCGAGCCACCGCGCTCCCAAGCGCTTACACCCGCGCCGATATAGGAGCACTGCACGCTCCAGCGCATATATACCAGTGCGCGCCACGCGATAAACCGCGCCTCCTCGCTGCGCCACTCCCATAGCCGCACGCGCGCGCGCGCGCGCGCGTCCGTCCGTCCGTCCGTCCGTGCGCGGTGCGTGCGCGGTATTCATCTCGCTCTATTCGGAGCTGACAGCGCGTGCAGCCCCCGCGCCTGCGCGCCTTCGCCGACGGTGCGCCAGCCGCCTCGCGTCGCGGGCGGCGATCCCGAGGCGCATGGGGGGCAAACTGCGTATAATCAGCAATCAGCGTCGGGCGCGTGCAAGTGGTGCGCTGATTGCCAGTCAACTTGAATGACGTACCGGGCATTGGCGTAACCGCCATTTTCTTCCGCCGGGGAGCGGGGAGCTAACGCGCCGACTGCCGTCACGAGAACGGAAGATGCCCGTGCAGAGACGGGCAGCGTTGTGCACTTCGCGGTGTGCAGCGGTCGTGGACGACAGGCGGAAGATATGCAGATCAGCGCGGCGTATGTTCTTTGTGGCGGCGCGTATAATACTGCAAGTACAAAACTATTCCAGCTTTTTCTGGGCCGCATTGAAGCACATTTTCGTTATAGAGAATTGTCATTGGGAACACCATTCCAGTACCGTGTGGAAACGTTGTTTTTGACATACAAAGTAAGAACACTCCCTCGGCGCCATGACGTCGACGAGATTTCCAGCCTGTCGCTCTCTGGACTCACTTTGCTCAGTTTCAAGGGGTGGATAGTTTCTGGAATCTGCCGTACGATCCCGTCCTGTTAGGTTCATTTGAACTTAACATTTTCTAGGCTGTGAGTACGGCTGGCCAGCAACGCCCTAAACAGGCATATCGAACATTCGGAGCCAGTCGTTGCGGCACACTCTAAACTCCTCCGTGTCTCACAAACCAGACATCGGCAAATAATGGCGGAGAATGGCACCTCAAGCCTGACGATTCATGGCCTCTTTCCTTGACGCGCTCTCACCCATCTACTATCCCCCTTCTGGGGCGCTCCTCACTTACTACGCCGCCCCCGCGGCGCTCGCTTTCCTCGCATATTTCATCTACTCCACCGTCGTCCCCAATAACAAAGGCGCGATCAGAACGCTCGGCGGCCTCCCGGTGCTCACCGCCTGGACGTTCTTCACCCGGCGACACGACTTCCTCTGGAACAACTTCCAGACGAACGCCTCGCCGCACTTCAAGTTCACTGTGCTCCATGTGCGTACATATTCTCCTATTAAGACGTTTTCAATGTCGTGGCCAACCAGTGCTGTGCAGCATCAAGTCGCCGCACTGCGCGGGGAAGAGGCCCGCCAGGCGTTCTTCGACTCGAAGAGCCTCCACTTCACGGAAGGATACAAAATTTTGCTTGGCGCTGTATGGCGACCTATCCTTGTCATTTTGAAAGAATCATACTGAATATCTTTCTGCAGTCTCCATCTCTGAAGGACATAAATGTCGAGTCCAGCGGGGAAGAGGGTGCCTGGTTCAACAAGCAGATCGCTATCTTATTCACAAACAAGCAGCGGCTGACGGACAGTAAGTGGCCGATGTAGTACTTAGGACAAGAACTCAATTTTTCCAATCGAAATGGTATGTACCAGATATCCCAATTCTGTTTGAGGACATAAACAGGCGTATGGAGCTCTGGGGAAAAGAAGGCAAGATCGACCCGTTCAAGAGCATATATGATGTAAGTAGGTCGAATATATGACAGTCAAAATCGACCGTCTGACCTGTCGACGCTGTCTGAAGCTCGTGTTTCAAATGACGGTTCGCATGGCGAGCTGCGACGAGCTTGCGAGAGACACCAAGGAGATAGAGAAAATCCAAGAGCTCTATTGGGTACTCGAAAAAAGCGCTACGCCGACTGCCCTTCTTCTTCCATGGTTCCCAGGTCGCGCCAAGAAAGCAAAAGAGGTGGCCACCCGAGAGCTCTACATGAAGTTCAGCCACTATGTTGATCTCAGAAGAGAAGCTAAAGTCCCAACGACCGATGCGATTGATATCATGATTGGGCAAGGACAATCGAACGCAGACATGATACAAGTAAGTCGAAGCTATATCCTCCACTGAAATAACAGATATTCAGATAAAGCAGTTCATCCTCGGCGTTATTTTCGCGGGCGTCATCAATACAGGAATTCAGTGTAAGTGGACTGGCTCGTATTCTGTCCGACGCACAAATACCGATCCCGGCAACACTCAACGCAGCCTGTTGGGCGCTCCTTTTCCTCGCGACAAATCCAGAATGGCGCCTCAAAGTCAAAGCAGAAGTCGACAGCATGATTGAGAAGCACACCAACACCACGGCAGGCGAGCCGCTGCACAAGCGCCTCGCGTCCGTGCCCGCCTCCGTCTGGGAAGACGAAATGCCCGTCATGGACCTCGTCATCCGCGAGACGTTGCGTGTCATCTCCACCTCGACCCTGCTGCGCCGCAACGTCGTCGAGGACATCACCGTCTCCGGTGGGGTAATCAAGCAGGGCGATTTCATCGCGTACAACGTCACTGATGCGCACAGATACCCAGATATCTATACCGACGCGGACCAGTTCGACCCCGCGCGCTTCCTGCCCGGACGCGAAGAGGATAAGAAGTCGACTTTCGCATTCCTCGGATGGGGTGTGGGCGAGTTTGCCTTATTTGTGTGCCATATTTCGCGTGCACAGCTAACACGATCTGCAGGACGCCATCCGTGCACCGGGATGAAGGTAGCTAAGCTCGAGATTAAACTCGTTGTGGCGATGATACTTGCTACATATGAATTTGACGTGGTTGACTCTTCGGGTCGGCCGTCGAAGAACTTGCCTGAACACGATCGGAATGACATACATCAGGTGTGTACCATAAGATTTCCCTTACGTTGAATCGGGCTGACCTTCAACAGGCTAGGCCGGTTGGAGAGCATGTTTATTTGAAATTCAAAAAAGGGTGATTGAGTAGCTGGCTGCTGTGCTCCCTGACTTTCAAGTGTATTCGTCAGCGATGTTCGTCAGTGATGTTGAATTATTACTTGACTCAGAGTGAACAAGCGCTTTCAAGGTAATGGCTGCGCTTGGCGGGGCGTCTGACATGACATAGAGAGCGGACGACGCGGCGGATACGGGTGCGTCACGGACGTCGGCTCTGTGCTGACTACGCTTCGGTCTTCGCAGAGTGGGGGTGAGCGGGGACCGGTGGATGGTGAAAGCAGCGGCGCTCCTTCGGCGCTCGCCGTGCTGTCATGCTTTGATTTCCGTAGGGGCGCCGATGCCTTCGTCGCCGCTGCGTCTGGGCGCACGGCGCGGCGTGCCGTGGCCGTTGGTGAGGAAGAGCACGCCTGCGACATGGCACGTGGAGTCCAGGAAGAGCATGCGTTGTCTCGTCGTTCGCAAAAAGCGCCGCTTGTTTTAAGGTTTTCGATTCTACGGGGTGTATAGGACGGACAGGTGCTACAGGCGACCTTTATAGCGAAGGCAGAGATCGGGCGCTTCCATCGCCCCTCAGCATCAGGTGCACGTGTGTTTCCTCCATCGTGATTCCTCGTCGGCTCGGCATCCGCACAGTCCGTTCGCGGTACGGAGCTCGGCGACGATCCTTTCGACGGCGGGCTTTTCCTCGTTTGGCGGTGGTAACTGAACGCAGCCGGGTGCTACGAATGTGCATCCTGGGAGCTGGGGAGCAAGGAAGCAGCGGTGAGGTGGGATATTCCTGCGAGGTAGACACTTCAATCACTTTGTAACGCTTCCAAAGCCCGTTTACGCTGCAAGTTCGAAGGTCGCACCTGAAAAGCAGGAAATAGTGTCAGAAAGCTCTGTTGCGGTCTTGTTCAATATCAAACATACAAGTGTTGTGCTTGCGATTTCTCAGACTCGCACGCATAAAAGACCCGCGTTGATATCCGCCGTGTCCTCAGACGACGCCAGCGGGATAGCCAACACGTTTGGGCGCACTATTCCCCCAAAGTCAGACGCGTCCCTCAGCACCAGAGTACTTCCCTCGTCCAGACAGACACTCCGCCAATTCGCAGAGGAATAGACTACAGCGGGGGCGAACCGACGCAGACATCTGCGCAAAGCTGGCCTAGAGGCTCCGTACACAGGTTGTCACTCAGAATCACGGTTGCCCGGGCTAGGCGTTACACGGGAATGTAGGCCGTGAGGAGTCAGGCACTGCGGTCGCCTCAAGTTCGAGGCCAGCATCTGAAAAGCAGCAAAATCGTGTCAGAAAGCTCCGCTTCGGTCTCGTTTCAAATATACTCTACATACCTATGATTTCACAGGCTCTCCGGCATGCAGGCCCGCGGCGCGCTAGATGTTTGGTATGCGTTCCCTCTGCGTGTATGCACTACCCTCTCACAATCCAACGCGTCCTTCAGTTGCAATATTTCCCCTTCTCCGACACGCCTCCGAGAGTAATGGTAGTGCCCTCCAGTGGATGCAAGCCAACGCAGGACATCTGCATAGAGCTGGCCCAGCGGTACCGTACACGATTTCCACCACACTCAGAGGCACGGACGGCTGCTCAGGCCGGTTGCTTCTTGGAGCTTGGTGTTTGAGGCGTCATGCGGCGGTGCGGCGGACAGGAGAAACTTCAGTTTTTTTGCCAAAGACGTGCAGCAGAGGGAGGAGACTGCGAATGGAGATGAATGCGGTGGCCGTCGGCGTCGAGCGTGAACGGCGGCGTGTATTCTTAGACTCAGAGCACGTTCAACCGTGACGCGGAGAATGTTGAGACTCCGCCCGGTAGAGGCCGAATTTGACTGCAAGTCGTGCGAATGTCGGACGAAAGACCGTGTACTCACATATAATCGATAAATCGATAATGCTTTACCAACGCTCACGCGGACGCCCTTTTCCCATAAAATTAGTAAACCACGCATCCACACGAGTAGCGTGGCCAGACCTCATCGACACCCTCCCCCGCCCCGCCCACTCCAGCGCACGATGCCCAACAATCATTACGCGTGCACTCCTCCAACACGCGTGGCTTACTAGAAGTCAGGCAACGCTGACCACCGTCGTGCACGCTCGCTTATATATGGAACGAAAGTACCCTGAAATCCAATAGCACAAGCGCCCATCCGCGTCCCCCGTACGCCGCTCCATAAAACTTGCCGTTCGCGGGCACCGTTTTCACCGCTCCCAGCGCCGCAGAAGCACACGCGTCAGGCTGCCACGCTATACCACGCGCGCAGAAATCCCAGCGCCAAACGGACCTCAACACCCCGTGCATATGCCTCTGTCTACGAACGCGTACTCCACCCGTGGCAGAGCTTGCGTATGCGCCCTCGCTCCCTCGTCTGGGTGGGGTGCATATATACACCTCACGTCTAGAACTCACGGCTCCGCCTCCGCCTCCACGCCGCCGCTATGAACAACGATGCGGACCACGCTCCAGTCCCTTCATGGCCCACCACCCCAATTACACCGCACGCCTAGCCCCGAGCACACGTAGAACCTCCTGTCCCTCGTTCTATCTCATCCTACACTCCCTCCCATGCTTCCGTGCGCAACCATCCGTCTCGTGTCTGCCCGGCCATCCACTTCAAGCTCGCGGAAAAGCTCGCCTATCCCTCTGACCAACGCCTCCTCTTACGCGCGCACCTGCTTGGCCGACCGCCTTGATTTCCCCCCCATCGTACCGGCCGCTCACTCCAATTCTCGGCGCGTGCGACCGTCTGCTCTACACGACGCAAATTCTCGCTTGATTCCGCGATCGCGCCAGCTTGATTCAGCGCGTGCCCGGCATGCGTGCATCCGTACGCCCGTCCGACGCATCGCTGAAGTGCATTCAGCGGCGCCTTGGGCTTTTTAATATTTAGTACTCAAAGACGCGTAGACGCGTATACGCTAGCGACTGCCGCGGATGGGCGTATCACGGTTGGAATATGGGAAAGCAGACTGTCGCGCCTGCTCATTTGCACACTCGGAGCGTGCGCGCACTATCTTTTCGTCCGTTGACAGGAGGAGGATCTTCGACTCTGCTGAAGCGCGCGCACCGGCGCCTACATATTTTGGGCGCACTACAACGGGCATACGGCATACGCGCAGTTCCTTTGCCGAATGTACGTTATCCTCCCGACGACAGAATAACAACTCCTCTCCGACATGGCGCTTGCCTCAAAGCGCGCGTACTTCCACCCCACACTTTCCACCACACTGTCCGCTCTCCACCGGCTCGACCTCTACGCATACATTTTCCAAACTTCAGAACGCGTGATGCGCCGCGTCGGCTGCTTGGCTAGAACAGACATTGCGTTATGGCGGCGTTTCCACCCGGCTGAATGACAGGCCCACCAAGCACAGCGCTTCACCGCGGAACGCGCAGAATACTGCTAACCGAGCTCAAGTGCTGTGATATAAGTACACATGTTGCCGCCTATTCAAGGCTATGCAGTGCTATGAATCGCTTCATTCTTCACCTATATCTCCGCCCAAAGCGATGGGGACCAGCTGCGTGCGCTGACATCGCACCCACGCGTGAAATGCGCCGCGACAAGTACTCTACCTAGACACGTACTGGTCGTCGAACCTCTGGACAGAACGCATGAGAGACGTGTATGTATCATTACCTACTACTGCGTACAGCTGTGCGCACTTCCGAATACATATACATGTTGTAAGTAAAACACTAATATGAGCGCCGGCACACCATATATCATGGCGGTGCGCGGAAATCGATAAGGATCGAATGCAGTGTATACGAGTACAACGGTGAGCGAACAACCTAATACGCCCCAAAAATAAATGATGCTGTATAAAATCAAAGGTGTAGCACCGCCGCGACTTGAAACACCCCCAAACCCTGCCCCACCTTTGCGAAATCCTTCAAGATAATGCCTCGCAATACTCGGATGGCCCTCGTACAGGGCGGCCAGTACTTTCAGATCGAGGGTGATTACAACAATTACCACACACATTCTCATGCCGCGAGTAGTGATGACGCAGCGGTTCGCAAGCGAGAAGGTGAGCGTCCGATATTCCTCTCCAGTTCCGTGTGGCTCAGGTAGACGGTCATTCAAACCTGTCTTTTCTCAGCACTGAAGAAGCTGTTTGAACATATTGCGCCGAGTGCGTTTCACAATTCGGCCGACCGCCACGACCCTCCCAAGTGTCACCCACGGACGCGCGAGGCAATCCTGCGCAAAATATTGGACTGGGCAAGGGACCCGCACAACTTTCAACTTCTCATGTGGATCTACGGCCCCGCCGGCGCTGGAAAATCAGCGATCATGCAGACATTGGCAGGAATACTCGAGGAACTCGGCATTCTTGGGGGATCATTCTTTTTCTTTCGCGGAGCCGCCCAACGGGATGAGAAAACCCACCTCATCGCCACACTGGCATACCAACTCTCATTGTCCGTTCCAAATTTTGACCACTACATTGCAGCGACAATTGACCGTGATCCATCTATTTTCTCTCGGACCCTTGCTGTGCAAATGAAGGCGCTGGTCACTGATCCTATGTTTGCTGCTGCTCGTGATGATCCACAATCCAACCAGTGGTGCTATGTTATGCTTGTTGATGGCTTGGATGAGTGCTCCCCACCAGAATCTCACAAAGAAATAATCACTCTTTTGTCTGAATCTTCAACATCTCCATTCCGCTTCATTGTTGCGAGCCGTCCAGAATTTGTTATTCGCAACACTTTTTCTAACCAAGCTGTGATGGATCAACTGCATTCACTTCCTCTGGACAACACATATGATCCAGATTCCGATATACACCTCTTTTTGACAGATAAATTTCAAGATATAAAGAATAGCCATCCTGCCCACCTTTCTATCCCTGAGTCATGGCCAGACATATCCATCATCAACACTCTTGTTCAAAATTCATCTGGTCAATTCATTTATGCAGCCACAGTCATCAAATTTGTCGAGTCCTCTAAACACAATCCCATGACACGTCTGGACAGCATCCTCAAAACAGGATTAAATGCTGGGCAGTCAGATATGCCATTTGCACAGCTTGATGCTCTTTATCATCATATCCTGGGTACTGTTGCAGACTTGAACAGGGTACTTTCTATTTTGCACTGTGTCATGTATCCCCACTGTTCATACTCCACACTCAAATTTATCCATGGATACTCAGTGGGAGAAGTCCAGACTATTTTATGTGACATGCATTCACTCCTGGATATTCCTGATGATGATGAATATTACATTGTCTTCCATCATAAATCACTGTCAGATTTTCTTGAAGATCCTTTTCGGGCAAAACATTTATATGTTTCCCCTGTCAATGCAAAGGCATCCATGGCAATCTCACTCATTAACCATTTTGAAGGTATGCTTAGAAAACATCAAATTCAAGTGTAGATATCACTCAAAACTAATTTTCTCTTATTTAGCTTCAATAAATTTGGGAAAAGTTGAAATTGACTTCTTTCCCTCCACCTTTCATGATGTTTTGACACCCCACTGTTTGACTTCAGAGTCAGTTTATGTGCTGTCAAAATTTAATCCCTATAAAAATTTATCTGCTTCTATTTTCCTCTGGGAGAATGTGGTAGTTACAATGGATGATGAATACTGTATATTTGACATCTTCAAACATTACCATTCTTTTATACAAGATGAGGTACAGTAATATTTTTATGCTTGGAATAAAAAAAGCTAAAACTTGATATTTGTTATAACAGAGTGTTCAAGCCTTTTCTACAATGACGTCCAAGCTTCATGATACTGCTTTGCAAAATCTGGACACATGGCTGTCAGAAGCCCTTTATCATGGACTGTGGGACTCTACTTCCAATGCTTTTGTTCCTTTTATATGCATTTCAATGTCCCCAGCTACCCACAGCAGAATATTTGCTTCACCCTACTGCAATATGAAAGAAACCCCCATATTGGCCAGCACATGCCACTATAGCATTTTGAATGATAGCATACCAGGAGCTTCTGAAGCATACCAGGCTGATATTCAACAAGTGCTGTCAGATCCACTCCAAACTTCCTATCAAGCCATGCAGACCCTCAAAATCTATCCAGAAATCACACTTCTTGGATATTACTTGCACCTAAGACAGATTGATTATTCAGAATTGTAAGATGTATTTTTATTGATCAATACTAAATCTAATGAATTTTGCTCATAATTAGTGATGGATATTTAATTGCTAGTAAATATGGGCCATCACCTTACTGGGTCATGTTTCATGACTGGATAGATTCTCTGTCTCAATTAATTGCCACTATCAACACAAGGCCAGAATGTGGAAGTGCCCTGAAACAGTATCAATCACAGAATGCCCATTTGCCATTTCCAAAATTCCCTATAGGATTGCCATATATGCAAAGATGCAAGCTAGAAGAGCACCGGGTGAAATGCACAAAAGAATTTTGCCTGAACAGAAAATTTGTTGCCATTTCATTGTTAAAAGAGGCTTTGAAAAGACTAGCACATGCTGCGATGGATTGTTTCAAGGTAAGGCCTGTATGTATTGCAAAGTTTATGCTCCTTACTAATAATTATTGATGTATGTTTTAGAAGACCAACACGGGGATTGAGCAACATGACTACAACAGAAACCATTTCATCTGCTTCTTGTGCCAATCAACAGAAGAATTTGTTAATGATGGAGATTTTGGAATGGACCTTGATTTTGATTTTTTACTGTTACCCTTAATCTGATATTCAATCAATTTATTGCTTGCTTTAACAAGTGGTATCAGTTAAATGCAGTACTTAATTCTGATTCAGATAGTATGCAGCACCTCCTCTCTCCATACGTGCGCGTGCCATGCACCACAGCGCCTTCAAATCCGGGAAACTTTGGGGCGCTACTTCGCACATGTATATTCCAATTACCACATATACAATTTATTTCCTAGTAGAAATGTGTAATAAAAGCCCCCGGAAGACCCATCTATAAATGCGCTCACGCAAAAGGGCTGCTCTCTTCCTAGCTAGTAGCGCCATCTTAGTGCATATGTTCTCTAACCTCTGGACAGCACGATGCACTGCTTCAAGCCAAATGACATCCTGGTTGCGCCGTCATTAGTATTGTATCGCGGTATGTGTCATTCCCTTCGATGTCTTGGTCATGGGTGATTTTGGTGCAGTGCGACGTCGTCATTCAAGGTGAAGCGCAGCGACTCAGGGGCGCATCTGCGTCGTGTTGTCAAGGGTGCGCTTCTCTGGAGTCGCGGAGCCGTCAGTGGCGGGGAATGCTTTCCGATTGATCTCGCCAATGTTCTTCGCCGCCGTCGACGCTGACGACCTGAAAAGCAGAGAAAATGTGTCAGTAAGTGCCTTTCCAATCTGTTTAAACTTACAGGTGTTCAATATACGTTCCCGCGGGGACTGAGAGCGCGATCGCAAACGCGCGAGGCCGCATCTGAAATGCAGAGAAGAGAAATCATGTCAATAATGTCCGCTTCGGGATGATTCAGTGTCGAACATACCTGCGATTGCACCAAGATTCCGTACACTCGCCCGCATAAAGAGCCTGAGCCTGATGCTCGTAGCCATCTGGTGTGCGTTCCCTCCCAGTGCGCTCGCCAACATGTTGCAGGTGCGCACTACGCTCTCGAAGTCCAGCTCTCCGTTCAACCACTTGAGTACTTCCCGTGTCCAGACACGCTGCCAAATTGCAGAGAGCCGCGGTGGTCGCTTTATGAGGCTTGAGTTTGAGAGACTGAATTCCGGAGAAGTGACTCAAGTGAGGTCGCGATGCAGCCGGTCAGAGCAACTGAATGTCTGCGCCGAAGACGGTGCGGCAGAGAGATCGCGAATGGTGGGGAATGCGTGCGCATTGGCGGCGAGGATGTGAGTGTCGACGAAGGGCTTCAGTAATTTAGACTTAGAGATTCTTTCGAGACCCTAGATTCTGTCAGGGGAGGACGAGGGAAGACCAGACTTGGACCAGACATGACTGTAGTGAAGACGACGAACGATGAGCTAGGAGTTACCACGGCTCGCGCGTCCCTGGACCGAATTGTCCGCTTCTGTCATGTACAGTTCAAGTTATTGCCCCAGGACCCGACCAGGACCCCACCTCCGCCACCTTCCGCCAACGACGACCCCAGCGAATCCGATGCAATGGCTACTCGGAGCAGTCGGATACGCCCGCTATCACCGGACTTCCCCGCCCCCCCTGCGCCGTCCTCTCCGCGCTCCGTACCCTGCCACGCCCCGCGAGCATAACGACCAATACTCGATACCCAGTTCGTGGAGCTCAACGAAACCCCACGATACACACCACGCCCCGCATTCGCATGCCTGCCCTGCTCCGCCGACCCGTCGTGGTCACTCGCTCGCAGACATTTAGCGCGTACGACGCGCCGCTGAAGGTCATTCCGCCGCACATCCGCGCGCTATAGCCCCATACCCGCGCTCCCTTTTTCAACGCGCCTCCGCTACAGTGCGCCGATGTCCTCAAAAATTTGAGCACGCACCCTCCGCGACATCCCTCGAAGCCACGCATCTCTCGCTTTCGACCACGCGCACCCAACATCCCCGATTGCGCCGCATTCGTGGACTCGACACATGCCCGGCGTCCGTCAGGTCTGCAGCCGACAGGACCACATAGTCGCAGCGCAGACTCCTCGCCCATCCCTCCCTCGCCGCTCTCCCATCCGCGTGGCTCGCACCGCTGTTCACCTTTCTCTCCATCGCAGCCGCTCACTCGCACGGGCACAGACTGCGCACGTTACCGCGCTCACCCGTCTGCCCGGCAATACACTGCTCCTCGAGCTCGTATTATAATGCGCGTCGCCGCGCTTTCACCTTCGAGACGCGCTACGCCATGATTGTCTACCCGATCGAAAAACTGCATAGACTATCACTCCAAAAGCGCGCACAGTCAACTGTCACATAACTAGTGTTCATTATCTGCGCTCTCAACGGTGCGCATCGCATACTCCGACGGCCGACTCCCAACGCACAGCCCATGACACGCCGCGTATATCAGAGAAGGGTCGTATATCAGAAAAGGGTTGCGCAACACGCGACCTCCCTACGATGGACATGCCCCGCTGCGCGCCAGAGCGCCACATCCGCGTCTCGCGCCCATCCTTTCCTCACCCGCATCCGCGGCCTGACGTCTGGCTGCACCGCCGATCACCCCTTCCGTTCGCGCTCCTTCACTGCTCGCTGACTCGGCGCGTGCAGGATTCGCTGGTTGCAGCGGTCGTACCTGCGGCGAACTTACGACGCTCGCACTGAAGGTGCGCTGGCTGCCACGCGTCGGCGGCGACGATCTCGACGCGGACGCGGACGCGTGAGTCACACGCGCTGATACTGCAGCGCGGAAGCAAGTTGCGTTCTCTCGGTGTTGGGCGCGTTCAATACACGGTGCGTTGCTCGTTAAATATCCGTTAACGCAAATGTCCTGTGTACTGACGACCTGGCTAGACGTCTATCTGGGCCGCAGAGCACGATACCGTTATGCAGATTTGTCAGAGGAGATGCTATTCCGCCCGGGCTCCGGGCGTGGGGGAAATATGTGTTGTACTCGATCCTGTATAAGGTAAAAATAACCCCTTGTGTCTTCAAATATACGTCAATGTGATTTCAGATCATCGACCTCTGGACCCACTTTGTCGTATTCACGGGAAGGATGAAATCTGCGGTACCAGAATTATGCACTTTCAGGCCCAAATTCTACTGAGAATCCATAGATTGCAGGCACGACCGCGGCGAGGACTTGACTAATAGGACTGGGCACCGCGTTAAAGTATCGAGCATTGAAGCACCAGGAATTGCCGGTGCCTCCCACTTACGCTATCCAGCTGCGGCGAATTTAGACAACCCAACCCCTCTGTCTCTCACACAGAACACGGACGCATAAACAGGGCGAACGGCACCTCTCTCTTGACAATTCAAACCCATGGCCTCTGCATCCTTCCTCGACGCCCTCTCGCACATCTACCCCCCCTCTTCCGGGACGCTCGTCACGTACGGCGCCGCCGCAGCCCTCGCACTCCTCGTGTATCTCATCTACTCCACCGTCGTCCCGGACGACAGCGGCTCGATCAGGACGCTCGGCGGCTTCCCGGTGCTCACCGCCTGGGCGTTCTTCACCCGGCGCTACGACTTCCTCTGGGGCAACTTCCAGAAGCACGCCGCGCCGCACTTCAAGTTCAGCGTGCTCCATGTGCGTGCCCTCCGATGAGCACTCGTTCGTGCGCGCTAACCGGTGACGTACAGCACCAGGTCGTCGCGCTGCGCGGGGAGGAGGCTCGCCAGGCGTTCTTCAATTCGAAGAGCCTCAACTCCGCGGAAGGGTACTAAATTCTGCTTGGAGCCGTACGCTGTCTTTCTCTCGTACTTTTAAGGGGTTATAATTGTTGAATTATTTTGGTAGTCTCCTTCGCTTAAGGACATAAATATCCAGTCCAGCGGAGAAGGAGGAGCGTGGTTCAACAAGCAGGTCGCCCTCTTGTTCACGAATAAGCAGCGGCTCACGGAGAGTAAGCGTCCTATATTATCTCCGTCGTATATTACATTGTTCCTAACTGCGTTTTTTGCGTACCAGATATCCCGGCCTTGTTTGAGGACATCAACAGACGCACGGAGTCGTGGGGACGGGAGGGCCAGATCGACCCGTTCAAGAGCATATACGATGTACGTGTGATGTGATAAACAGATTCTATCCCTCGGACCTGGCGATCCTGTATATAGCTCGTATTCCAGATGACGGTGCGGATGGCAAGCTGCGACGAACTCGCAAACGATGCCCAGGAGCTGGAGAAAATCCAAGAGCTCTATTGGATACTCGAAAAGAGCGCGACGCCGACGGCGGTTCTTCTTCCGTGGTTCCCGGGGCGCGCAAAGAAAGCGAAAGAGGTGGCCACCCGACAACTCTATATGAAGTTGAGCCACTATGTCGACCTCAGAAGGGAGGCCAAGGTCCCGACAAACAACGCAATTGATATTCTCATCCGACAGGGGCGCTCGAACCCCGACATAATTGCAGTAAGTTGTGGTGGAGTGGTCCATACCAAAGCACCAGATACTTATTTAAATAACGCAGTTTATCCTCGGCGTTATATTTGCGGGTGTCATTAATACAGGAATTCAGTGTAAGTACACCACCCCACATTTTTTTGCGGCGCACGCAAACTCTGATTTCCGGCGGCGTGCAATATAGCTTGTTGGGCGCTTCTTTTCCTCGGCGCCAATCCAGAATAGCGCGCCAAAGTCCAAGCAGAAGTCGCCAGTATAATCGAGAAGCACACCAACACCACGTCGCGCGAGCCACTGCACAAGCGCCTCGCGTCCGTGCCCGCGTCCGTCTGGGAAGACGAAATGCCCGTCATGGACCTTGTCATCCGCGAGCGCTGCGCGTCATATTCACCTTGACCCTGCTGCGCCGCAACGTCGTCGAGGAGACCACCGTCTCCGGCGGGGTGATTAAGCCGGGCGATTTCATAGCGTACAACGTCGACGACGCGCACAGGAATCCCGATATCTATACCGACGCGGACCGGTTCGACCCAGGGCGCTTCCTCCCCGGGCGCGAAGATAAGAAGGCGACGTTTGCGTTCCTCGGGTGGGGTGTGGGTGAGTATGCTGCAGTTGTGTGTCATATTTTTTCTTGAATCTGACATGATTTTCCAGGACGCCCCTGTGGCCAATGTGCGATGACGCCGATACCATGCGTCGACGAAACGTCGAACTGACCCTGAAGAGATAACAGCCGTCGACGCGTGGGGTGTATGTCATCGTATTAAAAATGTTCAAGAAGCGCGTGGTTTGGGGGACGCTGAGACGTCTCCATACTGAGCATATTCCACGAGATATGGAGGCTCCGGCACTGAAAAGGGGAGACAGATATACGAGCTGGGCCGAAGCATGTTCGCGGAAGCGGAGTCATCGTCATTACTTAGTCGGCGAGGGCGTTTAGGGCACATGTATGCGCCAGGGCGGAGAGCGCGCGGGTCACCAAATGGTAAAGACACAAGATGGGACGTGGCACCGTCCGATTTAGAGTCGGCGCGTGTTGACGTGGATCCCCCCTCCTCCCCACCAGCCTGACATTCCAGAAACCATCTTTATCACAATACATGATGGAACGCGCGGGTAGAGGGAGTGGGGTCGAGGATGGAGAGGAATGCGGTGACCGTGTGCATGTGTTACGCCTTCGAACGAGCCTCATATTCCTTCCGCCCTCTCTAGCGCAGTGCATGATTGAAGGCGCGTGTGGCAAGGACCGAAGGAATTTATGGAGGAATGGGAATCCAGCGGCGGGGGGGGGGGGGGGGGGGGTAAACACAGCTGTCGACCCAAGACATGCAACGGAAAAAGCGGAGCTCGAGTGGAGAGGAATGTACTGACAGTCTGCGGCGAGGACGCGTGAATGTCGACAAAGAGGCCATTACTCAATTAGAGTTCTGTGCATGTAAGTGTGCCCTGGAAGTGCGCATTTGACAAGTATGGAGCGTGTCAGTGTCCCCTCAGCGAACGAGATGGACGGAAACTCTGAAAAAGAATTGAATGTGAAGCTTGAGCTTGAAATTTGAAAGCTTGAATGTAGTTTGAACGTTGGACGAGACCTCCCAGCGCTTTCGAATTGGGGGCGAATCTTTTCCAGCTTGTACATGTTCAAACTCAGCCCGGTTGCTTCCGCGCCACCCGAGGCGCCACCAAATACCAATCCCTCCTGTCTATTTCATCCCAAGCTTTATACTGCTCTCATAAGCTTTGCGATTACCGGTTCTATCAAGCCTGGATTTCAATTGTGCCACTGAACAGCAGCAGGTATCCTACGCGCCGCTGGCACCGCCCCCCGATTATCCGCCCGCGATACATATGCAAAGGACAAGACAGCGCAGTACGGAAAGATGGCAATGGATGTGTGCTGTCATACATACACGTTTACTCGCGCAGTAAGTCATAGGTGTCACTTTATCCGGAATATTGTCACCGGGAGCTCGTCGCCCGCCTGACTCCTCATAAAGACGAACAACAACAGGGTCGTCTCTCCCGGGGATGGCAGGTCTTTATTGTCTGACTATACTTTGACTTAATATCGCCAATCCATTCACCGCTTCCAGGTTCCACAACAAATATACTTAACTCGGAGAAGGTCGATCGGAGTGGCACAGCTACGGTGCTGCAAGACTAATTTCTTGGCGCTAATTTTTACGGGTATTTATAACCACTTCCATCCGGATAAGTACTAAATTTATCATGTCCTCACCAAGCTTGCCACAGTCAAATCCTCAGGAGTAAATCCTACAGGGCGAGTAGTAGCAAAATTCAAATACACAATTCTTTACTGCACGAGGAATTCTCTGAGTAATATGGTAAGAGTCTAGGTACCGGACTCTTGGGATTTGTTTGCTTAAAGCTCTGCTTGACAGATATCCTTTGCGGTCTGACAGCTTTATTTCTCCGCCGCAAACCAGGAAGGAGGAAGGAGCCTGGCATGTTCGGACATGACTTCCGCGTACCTCTATTCACCCTTCAAACCGGCATTCAATCTGACTCCGAAAACGCACAGCCCAAAAGGTACGGACTTCGCCTCCCTGCTTGCCAGGCGGCTTGCTTTCCACTCTGATTTACCAGGACCTACTTAAGCATGAGCGAAACCTTTCTCCTTCACCCTCTACGTCCTTCCCCTGACGTCCGTTCTCCACTCTTGAATATGGACAACGACCCGAACCAAAGGCTCGAAGAAGGCGACAGTATCGAGAAAGGTCGCCCTGGCCCACACTATGTCGTGCAGTCGAACCCACAGTACGCCCTCCTTATTCGACCTTCGTTGGTATGTCGGTGGTAACCATTCCTCCCCGCAGATACCACTTCGACGTGCATGACCTTGACTGTGTTCAGCGTCGTTTGAAGCAGCGCCATGTGCAAATGTACGTCACGGTACCGTAATTCTCTCCCGCATACGAAAAAACGTTGACTTGTTTTTGTCTATAGGATTGCTGTGAGTAAATGACTGCTCTGCTCCGCGCCGACTCGCCCTCATTCAACCCCAACTAGATTGCAGGGACAATTGGGACTGGGCTATACGTAGGCTCAGGTGGATCATTAGCTTCGGCAGGTCCTCTAGGAGCTTTGCTTGCGTATGCACTTGTTGGAAGTGTTGCTTATTCGTGCGTTATATCCTCCCTGTAGCGATTATCTCATCTTATTGTTTTTGAGGTAACAGTTCGCTGTGTTCGGTCGGAGAAATGACAATTTGGGCGCCAATTTCTGGGACGTTTCCGCATTTCGGTACTTACTCTCCCTAACGTCCATCTCATTCTGCATTCCTGACGGATATTATCAGCTGCTCGTTGGGTCGACCCGGCCCTTGGATTCGCGACGGGATGGGTACGCGTACTCCATCTCACTGTACGAATCACATCTCTAATTGACTCACCTCAAGAATTATTTTTACAACAAGGCGTACGTGTGTGTTTTTGCACGTCCACGTCTGTCTACTCACTCTCATCTTTACAAAGAATTGTGACAGCCACTGAAATCACGGCTGCCGCGATCCTTCTGAAGTACTGGGATACAAATGCTCCTGTATGCTAATATTTTAATACGACTGAGGAGACACTTTGTTGAACTGCTACTCATCTGAAACTTAGAGTTCACGCATCGCAGGCTACACCGCTCTTATGTGCGCGCTCATCCTTCTGATTAATATATTTGGCGTAAGGTACGTATCTTACTTCTATCTCGGGCTTAAACTCTTATGGATCGTTTTAGATTCTTTGGAGAATGTAGGTTTTGACTTTTCTGCGTAAGGATACAGCCTTTTAACAGCAATATCAAGCTGAGTTCGCATTCGCGATAATCAAACGTGAGTCGTTATCATCTTTCAAACACATACCGTCGCTAATGTCTGTCGAAGTTATCCTGATCATCGGTCTACTTATAACTGGACTTGTTATTGATCTTGGCGGGGGACCAACTGGGGAGCGTATTGGGTTCAGGGTAACTATCGCTACCTTGTTTCGGTGAAAAAGCGCCTGAAAATTGACTGCACAGTACTGGAAAAATCCTGGTGCCTTGGCGCGTGCGCACCTGGAACCCAATCATATTGGATGGGATCGCTTCCTTGCTATTCTCAGTGTAATCGTCCAAGCCGCATTTTCGTATCAGGCCATGGAATTGGTGGTGATGTAAGATTGATACTCCCCGTCTTTAACACTTTATTGAAAGCCTGTTCGACACCCAGCGCTGCCTCAGAGACTGTAAGCCCACGTCGGAATATTGCCAAAGCTGTCGGCCGAGTGTTCTGGCGAATTCTTGTTTTCTATGTAAGCATGTTATGCGCTCTCGAACACTCTTGATCTGAAATCTCTTAGATCCTGGGAATTCTCATGATTGGGATGCTGGTTGCGTCTAACGATCCCGACCTACTATCATTGCAAAGTAAGTGGATAGAATTGAGATGATAGAATTGCGGGATCACCAATCTAATATGTACAGCTAACAACACGGCGGCGGCGTCTCCATTTGTTATCGCAATGAACCGTGCAGGTATCAAAGGTGTGCTAGCAGCTATTCAATTATGTGACCAAGCCAACTTATAGCGTGGAAGTGTTACCACATATAGTGAACGCCTGCATCCTAACAAGCGCATTTTCTGCCGGAAACAGCTTGTTATTCTGCTCCTCGCGCGTGCTCTACGGACTCGCCCTTCGCGGCCAAGCACCCAGATTTCTGACTTACTGCACAAAGAGTGGTCTGCCTTTGTACGCTATCTTGACATCCGCTGCCTTTTCTCTCCTGTCATTTTTGAGTGTTTCGGCGGGATCCGATCAAGCATTTGTGTGAGTACTGTTGACCCTCTGTCATTCTAAACACCCTGATACCTGCTTTTCAAGCTGGTTGGTTGGGCTGTCGACTACTGGGGGGTATACCAGTTGGTTCGTTATGAACGTCTCCTACATTTACTTTCGTAAGTTCCTTACCGACATACATAGCAGTCCGTGGACCGTAAATTGTAATTGACTATCTTTTCAGGGCGCGGATTGATCGCCCAACAATATGATTTTACCCAGAGCTCCTATCACAACAGATTACAGCCTTTTATTGCATACTGGGGCGCAGGATGGTCTCTATTTTTCACCTTATTTGCCGGGTTTGAAGTCTTCTGGAATTTCGACGC
Source organism: Hypholoma sublateritium FD-334 SS-4 (assembly GCA_000827495.1). NCBI lineage: Eukaryota > Fungi > Basidiomycota > Agaricomycetes > Agaricales > Strophariaceae > Hypholoma > Hypholoma sublateritium. The sequence goes on from KN817567.1 coordinate 173,108, forward strand.
CAAGACCTTCGTGATAGCCTGTAAGTATACCCTTGTCATACTTGCCACCCCTGACATAGCCTTATTCTCGTGCAGACATCAACATCCCTCTTTTCCTCATCCTATATTTCGGGTACAAATTTACAAAGAAGACCTCATTGTGGAAACCGGAAGACATGGACTTCGTAACGGTAAGTGCTGTGTCTTATTAATGATAAATTCTTTGTTGATTTTTGAGTTTTCTTGTAATGTAGGGTATTCCTTCTCCTGAGGAAACAGAGGAGCCGGAAATAGAGCCCAGAAATATCTGGGAACGCATCGCCAATATCATTTTTTAGGGCTTACTTCGGGCTCCTACACGTACTATACCCATACGCAACAAAGACAATTTAATATATAACATATGTACATTGATCCCTAATATTTTAATGACGGGCGTTCGTACTGCCTATCAGACTATCATCTCTACCGACTGCAATGGGCTGCATATATATGGATTAAGTTGCCTCCCGTGCCACAAACTAGGAAAGGGAAAAAGTCTCATACGACGGCCCTCGACTGATCCCTATACGAGGATCGAACCTCCCTCGTGGCACTGTATGCGGAGTATCTTCCATATACTTGAGCCTCAGATCCAGACCGCGGGCGACATGCTCCGTCAACACTGCAGGAATATCAAGTTGGTGGTTCCGCCAGAAGCGCATATGGACCATCCTCATTGGGCACACACCGGCGTCACGAGCGTCCGCCGGGGGCTCCATCCGCCCACATAGAAATGCGAGCACGTACGAGTCGTCGACCATGTCACCCGTATCGCATACAAGCGACGTAAGACGAGGCCACCTGACGTGCGAGTCCGCGTCTCCCGCCTGCGGTGTCAGCAGGAGTAGGACCAAGTTCATGCTGCACTTGTTGGGCTCGAGTGGACCCGGAATACCACCCGTACTCAGCGACCCCGCTGGCTGGAGGGATATTCTCGCGTCAAAGGCCTCCAGGAAAGGAGTCAGCAGGATGCACTCCAGGAACTCGGGAAGCCTAAAATAGCGCGGATCTGTGGTGAGGTGCCGGACGCTTGTCCCGTTATGAGTGAGGAGAGCAAGCAAGGGGGAACGGCGGGCGCGAGTTGGCCAGAACTTTGTAGAGTACACAACGTGATGTAGACTCGGGGCGTCAATGAGCAAAAATAGAGCCTCTAGGGCAAGGCCCCCTGCGTGATCGTTCACAGAGAAGTACTGGAGGTACGGCAAAGGCAGATGTAGGGCATGTGTAAAGGGCGTAGTCTCAGCTGTCAACGTCCTCTCTATTGCCAGTGTGCATTGCACCAGGTTCACACAGCGCCTAAAAACTGCCAACGCCTCCTCTATCGATAACTTGTGTGAGGACGATCCATCGAATAAGACAAGGTTCGTGATTCTCTCCCAGTTGGCCTTGACGTCTGTGATACTGGATGTGAAGTCGGAGAGATGAACGGAGTGTAGATTTGGAGCATTCAAGATGCCACAATCTACCCACTGTTTGTGTCCGACACTGGAAAAACCGAAATTGACCCATAGGTGCTCCAGCATCGGGACTTGATCGGATTTGATGGACGCCAGCATTGTCGCATCAGCAGTGTTGCTGACACAAACCTCTAGCCTGCGCCAGAAATGGGAAAAACTGCTTATGAGGCTGAAATACTCTCGAAATGTATTGTGGTTGTCCATGGAAATGGAAAGGGGGCATGTTCCCGCGCGGAGGAGCCATTGGCGGATGGCATCACAATGAGGTAGGAGTCGAGCACGGGCGTCCCTGAGTTGCTCGGAGTCTGATGACTTCGAGTTGTCGTCCATATAACACTCCATTTCATCATGGTCATAGACGTATACCAGGCCGATATGCAGCGAGGACCACAGCAGTGGAGTTTGGCGGGAGACAGATCGCCAACGTTTAGACACACAGCCCAAGATGAGTGGCGGTTCATGTATGCTCATCACGGAGTTATGGGTATCTGGAAGGGAAAAGAGGAATATGGAGCGCAGAATGTCGTCAGGAAGGCGCCGAACGGGGTTGAGAGCGCATCGGTAGTTAGCCACTTCATCGCACACCATGTCCCTCTGCTCCTTGACCTCGTCGAATGTTTGCTGAAGTTGCAGTATCTTGACATCCAAATCAGCGAGCCGGACTCGGGACTCATCAATGAGGTGCGATATGAGAAGACGATCGCTGGAGGAGGGAATATAATTGGTTCGTACAAGTTCGGCGAATGGGGAACTGAAAGGTAACTGAGGGGTTCTGGTCAGTTACGACGTTGTAAAGAAGAGAGGCACCATGGCACCATTTGAAAGCTAGTGGGAGTGCTAGCCAAGAAGCGTTTGGGAGCGTGGGTATTTCCGCCTACCAAAATCACAATCACAAGGCCCTATATATCCTTTACAAGTAGTGCTGCCCGAGTTCTCCCCCGAGTTCTCTGGCCATGCTCAGCCGTGGAGATCGAACGAATTGATACTATCTCAGACGAGGTCAGACACTAGCCAACATCACTGTTGGGTAAATGAACAAATTATCATCTGAGTAAAACATTTACTACAGAACAAATGTACGTGATTAAGTCCATCGGACGTCGCAGACTCGCGCTTTTAACCAGCTCTTGCTCTCTTAGATGTGAGCAGTATCGACGCAAATGCCACTGTGCCAACAAGCGAAAATAACTCAATGGAGAGAATCAGCATTATACTCAGATGTTCTCTCTGAAAAGGTACATACCCCACTAACAAGAGCTGGACGCCACCAAATGAACTTATCGGTGAGTAGTGCGCCCTGAATGGGCGGACCTAGTGTACGGAATGTTCAATTAGATGTAGGCGGTAGACCGTGCGACCAAAATGTGAAAAGCGTACCAATCAAGGATCCGAAAGCTAATAAAGTGGAACATGTCAGATCTCTGAATGCTACGGTATAAAATTTAGCATTCAAGCTTACCGCAAAATGTGAATGCAACCCCTAGACGAGCACTATTGGCAATATTTAATGTTACCCAGCTGCAAAGGGAGGAAATACGAAGAGCATGAATTGTCATACTGACCCTAACTCTGACATGTCCTCTGTGAGAACAGCCACCAATGGCGATTGCAGCGATACAACTAATTACAGTCAGCATCCGTGCTTTCAAGCGACAAATTCAACTTACAAACTCCTGCAAAGAATCCATACAATATGGCCAGCGGGATGACGCTCCCCACTCCTGACAGCCCAATTATCCCGAAGATCAGGACAGAGCACCCCAGAGATGCAAATGTGATCATTCTAATGACCCCGATTGTGTAGATAAATGGTCCTGGTGCGAGACGGCCAATAAAACTACACGCATTCAAAATGACAAGCTATGCACTTTGGTAAGCAAAGAGCGAAGGGATGTCATTAAAAAAGAATCGTTTTACTCACAACATAGAATGCAAAGCTCTTGCTGAGGCCGTGTTTGATGGCATCGAGTTGGATATAAAAGATCGGGAAGTAGAGACCTACAGGGAAGAAAAATCCGCTATATTCACGTCAGTATATGTTAGAATCGCTTTGAAATTGAAGAAACTTTATACCCAAGTGAAATGGCGGTGAATGACCACTGCGAATAGAACTTGCGCAGCGACTTGTGCAGTGGGGGCTTTTTCACCGGACCGGCCACAAACCGGGGGCGCAGTAGGAAGCAGGCCGCAAAGAGTACAACGCTCACAAACCCAGCGCTGATCCGCACGCTCTTCTGGAATCCGAGGCGACTCGCGAAGAGGTTGTTAAGCATGATGGGGTGTATGATGGCCCCGAATGACGACCCTGAGGCGACGATCGTCATTGCTAGTGTGCGTCTCCGGCTAAAGTATTGAGAGAGCACCGCAATACTGGGTACATACATCATCCCAGCGCCTAGACCAATTCCCACACCTTGAGCAAGAAAATTCTACGACATAATAGGATGAAGGCGTTATTTAAACACAAGAATATTGCGATGAGCTGACTCACCTGCCATAAATGATCCGGTTTTGTCAAAGAAAGCATGAATAGCGAAAACGAGATGAGGATGGACCCTCCGTATAACAGATAGTAGCTGAGATACAATTATTAACATGGGCATACCAGTAACCAGAGGTGGCTTACAAATATCCACGGTCGTACAATATTCCTGCCCAGAGCCCACTAACGATGACGAGGAAGGCATTAACGCTGCCAATCCAGCTATGAACGTCCGTCAGAGCGTAACTATTAGCTACGTGGATACCCAACTCACGATATTGCAGACGAAGATGCGTTGGTTATGTAGATTCTCGTGTAGTAGTCTGTAGATCCTTTTAGACAACAATGACGGTTGGAGAGACAAAGTATATGCGCCTTGGTATACTCCAAATGAGTTTGTGTACCTGTAGCGCACGTACATAAGCCCATTTGATCTGATTATCTGCCACAAAGTTACCCAAAACCGCAGAATTGGATCAAAGCGCTACAGTGTGGAAATCGACATTTATTAGTGGTTGGCTTTGCTTTGAAAAGTGCTGTCCACGTACGCGCCTGCAACTGCCATCCATGCCTTCGTCCCACCATCGGGAATCGCATCTGCTGTAGCTGGCGCTGCCCGCGCCGGCTCCTCAACCGAGCGGTCTTCCGAGCCACTTTGCACAGTTTTCTCCTCCTCGTCTGATCTTTTTGTTGTCTCTCTGTCTTGCCCATTCTCGTCCCCGGCTTTCTCTGACAACGGCGGGTGTTGCTGGTGGACCGACATGACTCAATGGAAGTTATTGGCAAGGAGGTGCATTCTCACACCGACGCATGTGCCCTCCTAATTGTGACTGTCGGGCAAGCCAATAATAGATAGAGAGAAACATGCACGAGAACACGACACGAAGACAAAACTGATCAATTTGCCAAATCGAAAGCAGCAGTTCTTCCCCGCCGACTGATGGCCGCCGGCGGACTCCGTCGTCTGTCTTCTCACAAGATTTTATCCAACTAGCCAACAACGTATGAACAAGAAATTGTCTATAACGCTCTCATCTACACATTGAAATGGAGGCTTCAAAACAGAATAACTAGGTTCTATCAGTATCTGATGTCTATGGAGCCTAAGAAGCAGCGGAAGACGGCTTGGCTCTGGCCCGTGGGCATCGAACTGCCTCGAAGCGACGTTTCTGAGATTATTATAGCTGCCCGATGCCGAATCAGCACTGAAAACTCCTTTCTATACTTGTTATCTTGGTATGTAGGGACTGCTTACTATGACGGCGAAGACCCGGATGCTACCTGGATGCTGACCTCATATATGGCGTGCGCCATGAGACCTATAAAACCATTGAATCTTCGACTCTCAATAGTATGAATACATAAGTTCACTATAAAGTACGCTGTCAATGGTCAGGAGCAGTCTAGAGTGCAGTGTCAACTTAAACGCCATGTCATACCTGATTATGAGGGCCAAGTCTTTAATAGCAAATGTCCATAAGCTCCGCTACCAATGCCCTAAGCCCGAGTTCCCGTTCGATCTAACCCAGACGACCGCCGCATGTCATGAGCAACAGTGCATGTACGCAGTGCAGCCTAACCATAAAGTAACGCACCTCTCCTCTGAGCACGCGGTCCTCCCGCCCCGCATTCGATTGGAAGAGCGCGTCCACTTCCTCAAGCGCCATATTGGCCGTCTCTGGAACGAAGCGCGTCGCCCAGATGAACGCCGCTGCGCACGCGCTCGCGAAGATTATGAAGGTCGCCCTAAGCACGCACATCAGCATGAATATAGAGAGATCCTATCAGAGTACACACGACGGGGAGAGATCCACGAGAACAGGTGTGAGCAGCCCAATGAAGACTATGCTAGAAATGAGCGGCCAGTAAGAGGGTGAATGTCAGACGACGTACAGTTGTTAACCCAATTCGACGCCGTGCTAAGTGCAACGCCCTTGCTGCGCATTGAAAGCGGGAATACCTCGCTGGGAAGCACCCATCCAATAGGCCCAAACGAGATGCCGTACGCAAAGGTGAATGTGTATATGCACCTGCGGCGGCACGTTCAGCATAAGGCAACAAGCGGAAGGCAAAATGCATACCCAACAGCCATCCACGCCGCTATACGATGTGCCGGCCAGTCATTCTGGAAGAATATCACCAATAGTGCTATGCTCAGATGCGACAGAGCCATCGCCGTGCTTCCCCCTGGATATTATAAGTCGGTATTCTACAGAACGAAACAGGACTGGTTCACCTCTGAGTAGAGGTCGTCTGCCGACCTTATCAATCCACGCAATCGCAGGCAGTACAGCGATGAGCTGTACAACTCCAATTCCTCCTGATACCAGCAGAGTGACGGTGTCTCCCCGAAGTCCAATACTATGAACTAGCGTAGGTCCGTAATAAAGGAGTGCATTAATCCCAGACCATTCTACAACATGAATATGTAGTTAGAACAGTCGCAGTGGCATGTGTATAGGTTACTCACGCTGAAACGCCATAATCAATACCCCGATCCATGTCCTACTCCGGTACCGCTCCTGAAACAGCCGCTTCCACGCGCGCCACTCCACCACAAAACCGGTCTCTGGCTTCGCCACGCCGTGCGTCTGCGGTACGCCAAGTTCGCGCTCCAGCACGCGTTGGATGAGTGTCGTCTCGACACGCATCTCCAAGAGCTCCAGCTGTTGGCGGGGACCTATCAGCTCCACGTCACCATAAGAAGGATGCACTGACCTGCAATAGCAAGTCACCCTCGGCCTCCTCGAGCGTGCGCGTGCGTAGACGGGCAAGGCTCGCACAGGCCTCATCATACTTGCCATGGAGCACTAGTAGCCGCGGGGACGGTGGAAGAAAGAGGCAGCCCGCAGCGAGGATGATGCCTGGGAAGAGCTGGATGCCAAGCGGGATTCTCCACGACGCAGATCCAGGGACTGGCTAGTCTGTCAGTCATCGTGCCCATGCTTACTGCAATGAAAAACAACACACGATCGCGCGTCATGAACCCCGTCCAGAAGCCGAATACGACGCCCAGGACGATAGAAAACTGCTCGAGCGCCATAAGCGATCCGCGGACTTCTGGCGGGCTGATCTCCGCCATGTACAGAGGTGCGAGCATGCTAAAGGACAGACATTAAACAGCCTCATAAGATAGAATGTAGAATAGAATTCACCTCAACAAACCGACTCCAACACCACCCAAGGCTCTCCCAATAAAAATATGGCTCAGTTGTTGTGCGAAGCACTGAAACGAGGAGCCGATACAGAATATAACTTTATGAGAAGGACTGAGTACACCTGTAAACCGCCACGAGGCCGTGCTTACCACATGCAGCAACTATTGATTGCCCTCGAGAATACCTATCGGCATAAACGCCCGCAGCGAGCGCACCAATTAGAGCGCCCAGTTCAAGAACAGCAGCTGCGAACATTGGTCAGATTGAGCACAAGGCAATAACGAAGCGAACACACTCATGATGCCTTTCTGTATGGGTGAAATCGGCCAGCGCGCCATGAAGTCCGACATCACAAGCACATTTGCGATCTACGAGTGATACATTAATGACGCGCCAAGTTACGCGTCAAAATGGTACACTTACCACCCCTTGGTCGTAACCAAACTCCAGCCCACCAATCGACGCAAAGAACGCACAGAGCAGAGCGTACCGATTGTGCCGCAGTCCCGCTAGTCCCTTTGGCCCATACGCATAAGAGTAGCTGTGGCCGTCGGAATGGACTGTGAATGTTCCGCCTTGGAGCTCGAGTGTGCGCTCGTGGTATTCATCACCGTCAGGTGTATGGTTTGATTCCAGAGACGGCGGATAGCCCGGGTTTTCTGTGCCTTCAGCTGAAGGTGACAGTGCTACGTAGCCAGCATTTTGGGTGCTCTGCCCAGTGCGACGACGATGTCAGCGGACCGTTGGGCCCTAACTGAAGCTAATTTGCTTACCATGCGATTCCACTTGGCAGATGTGATATCTCTCTATGCCTTCTAACTCTCGGGACTGTTTGTAAGTACCACCGCCAGTGCGTAGTGCGGTTGGGGTCTTGAGGATGGGTTGGGCGCTGTTGGGCGTCGACAGTCGAGTAGGAAACACGGATCACTCAATGCGGGCGCATTTGTCCGGTAAATTTAACTCTCCGCTTTAATTCCTTTTTTTTCTTCTTTTCAACGGCCATAGATGTTTCACTCGCTGCCACTATCTCTCTATTAACCATAATCCTTCTTCTTCTGGCTGGCAATATTCCAACTGATTATATTTGTATCGCACCTTTACGTCCTGGTCTGTTCAGTGAGTGGAGGCTGCGGCGTCGCGTATGATTCAGAACGACCGCTATGACATTTACCAACGATGCAAACTTCGAAACACACCTACCACTGAGAAGAATCAAACTGTCCCAGGGCGTTTAGGACTAATGGGGGCTTGACAGTCGTAAATGGTTCCAACATTCTGTCGTCTTGCTCCGCCGCCATGTCCCGATCTTCGATGGCGCGAGATCTCCTTGGTGTATGCGCTACTCCTTGACGCTATCCTCTAACTCGATCTGCCACTAAGCCTTGCCTTACCTCGCCTCGCCTCTTCTCAAACAACAATCATATGTTCTTGAATACACATCTCCACTGTCCACTTCTAAAGGCTCTTTCGCCCACTTCAGCATTCACTTCCAACCCAACGGTACCTCTCAGAAAATCGTTTTGGAGTCGTTGCTAAGGCTCTCTAGGAACTCGCCTTGCTTTTCAGTCGGCAATTTTCTTCATTGTTATGTATCTTATGATCTATCCTCTATGGCTATGGTGATTCGATAGGGCTATTGTCTCTGTCTACCGTGGATCCGGATCTCCGTTACATCGATTTCCCCGTCTCCGCAACTTGAAGCCGTCCGTCGCGCCCTTTCTTACCACAAATAAAAGCGATGCCCATGTTGCTCTAGGTGATGTGCATATGTACGTGTCGTGCTATCAATCTTGCATGCGGAATAGCTGAGCCAATTATCATTGATAGGCTGGCAGTAACCGTCGGGCTGTGTTTCTCTACGAATTCTGTCCTAGTTTGGCGCAAAATGAACTCCCAGACGGCTGGAACAATTGGTGTTGGCCTATCTGCAGAGCCAGCAGTCTACGAAGAACCCATCATCGATCCTGTCCCAACCCCAGGCGCAGGCTCATGATACCCCCGACGTGATCTACAGGGTGAGGGGTAAAATCCCATTTACTCGTCATCATCCCATTCGTACTCCCTGTCCTCTGCCTCCTCCCAAACTAAAAACTTCCTCCTGTCCGCCTGGATCCCCCAGCTCGTCGTCAGCGCCGGATAATCCAGCGTGTCGTGCTGCCCGTCAAACGCCGACTTCGCATAGCACTCCAGCGACACCCCCAGCGCGGCGATCTGCGCCGCGCGGATACCCAGTTGGTACACGAGGGCGGGTGCCTCTTTCGGCAAACCGAGCCGCGAGTGCGGTGCGAACAGGACGGCGGTGCCCGGGTAGGCGGCGTCGATGGCGTGCCCGCCCGCGTCGAAGATGGACGGCGCGACCCACGTCTTCGCCTGCGCGCGCCACTTCGCGCCGTCGGCGAGGACGACGCATATATGCGCTCTGTCGGCGTCGGAACCGTACGCAAAGCTGCGGGCGAGGTCCAAGGCCTGTGTGGGTATGGGTCAGCGGGGTGCCACTAGGTGCGAGGCCGCGTGCGTACGTCTGCGGCGTAGAAGACGGCTCCCAGGTCCCCGACTTTGCTGGCCTGCGGTGCGCGTGGTACGCCGTTGAATCCGACGTAGCCAATGTGCATTTTGGGCTTCGACTGGTTGCTGCCGAATGCTAGCACATTGGTTGACGAGGCGCCAAGGAGCAGCAGGAAAGTGGTGAGAAGCGGCAGGCTGGCGCGTATCATGAACATAATTCAGACAGAAGTTCGTGCACTGAGCAAGAGGATCTTAAAAAACACGGTCAAATATAAGGAACTCGATGCTCGGAATAGTGGAAAGCTGTAATTTTTGGGCGAACATGGGGTGGCATGCGATATGACAATGTCGATCCTCGCACCCGCTGTATAGTCCGATCCTGGACGCAAAATGAGATCTAGCTGACAACTTGTTCGAGAGCCAGGAAGATTACTCCTGTGAAACTCATTGTGCCATTCAGCAATAGGCATAAGTCTTGAATCCATTTCACCCAGAGAGCCATGCTGTCATCTGTTGACGGGTCCACTGAGAGTATTAGACAGAGGAACCGCAGAGCTGCTCAACAGCAATAATCTGCCTCCTTGACTTCTGGACACCTGCAATGGGGCCTGGAATGGCCTCCTAAACGGCGATATTCTTGGGATTGACAACTCTTTAGAATTACACATCGGGCGAAGGATTGCGAAAACCACGTGTACTAATGTTGAAAACGAATCAGAACAATGTGGGATGCTCATGCATGCTTCACAACCCCGAGCCCTACGGTCCCCCTCGTCCTCTTAGATGCTCCATAAAAAGCACGCCCTAGATCTACTGGCTCGGCAGATCAGGCAGCGGGAACTCATTCTCCAGATGCTCCGTCTACAAAACCGCGATCATCAGTAAAATACCCCTCACACCACAGCCAAAGCGAAAAGCACTCACGTAAAACCTAAAATGCACCGTCTTCCCCACTGCACTGATCTCCTCCACCTCCTCCGGCGTGAGCAGCCCCGCAGGCAGCGCCGCAAGCTTTGCCAGCCCCTTAATACGGTCCGCGTTGCCGCTCGCGGTGACGACGACCACGCCCTGCGCGCGCGCCCACAATAGGAGCACGGCGCTGGCGTCGAGCGACGTCCCGGTGGTCGTGGACACGCGCGCGGCGATGCGCTCGAGAATGGGCTTGAGCGGGCCGCCGGTGGGGTGGCGTAGGGTGGGCGTGAGGGTGCCGTAGGACTGGGTTATGATACCGTGCTGTTGCTGGAATTCGAGCAGGGGCGCGAGGTGCGTGAGGACGTAGGGGTGGTACTCGATCTGCGTTCGTGCTCGTGCGTTAGCGGGCGTGCAACGGTGTACACGGGGAAACGCGCACCTGGTTCACGACGGGCTTGTACTTCGCGCCGTCCAGAATCACTGCGAGGTCCTGCGGGCGGAAGTTGCTCACGCCGATGCTCTTGAGCTTGCCCTCGTCCTTGAGCGCCTCGAAGAGCGCCCACAGTGCCTTGAGGTGCCCCGGCTCGGCGACGTACGGGTTATGGATCAGGTACAGGTCGGGCACGAAGCCGAGGCGGTCGAGCGACTCCTGCACGGACGCGCGCGCCTCGGCGAGCGGAACGGGGATCTGGTTCGGGCGCGCGGAGACTGTATGCGGTGTCGTGCGTCAGCCCTCGACGCTAGATGTACAGGGTAAATATATTAGAAGCACGTACGTTTCGACGTAACATACACCTCCTCGCGCGGCACCCCCGCCGCCGTGATCGCCTCGCCCGTCTCCTTCTCATTATGATAGATCTGCGCCGTGTCGAGGTGCAGGATCCCGCTCTCCAGGGCGATCTTGCCGCTCTCGACGGCGGTCGTGCTCGCGGCGCCCGTGCCGTTGCCCCAGCCGAGCCAGGGGATGGCGGTGCCGTCGAGCAACGTGAAGGATTGGACTGTGGCGGGGGACATTTGTATGTTTGAGATAAGATAGCTGTGCGATCGTATATACGCAATGGTGCGCACTTTATAGGAGGGTCGGGCCGTATGGCGTCACCGGACGCGCCATGAGGAACAGACGATGCAATGTTGACGCGATTCATCATTTGGTGGTCGTCACGGGGACTTAGAGAATTTGCTTTTTGGGTCGCCTGGAGCGCCTTGGATAGCTTTGATTTCGGTGTTCAGTAGGACTTCATTATGGATGTATCGACGGATTTGATTGTCGAATGTTGTCGGTGCGCCAACGTTCAGCTTTGCAATTGTCCGTTCTGAGTAAGTTCTGAGTCGCAGGCAGCAGCTGATGACTTTATCGCGAATTCAAATAGAAGAAGTCTTCTGGCAGAATCATGGGCGTTGTGGGTTAAAATAGGAAAGGTGAGGGCAGGTGAATCGTGTCAAAGTCATCATGTGCTCACGCCTTGAAATAGATCCTCCTTGCCTCTTACCACTCCGGAAAACTTCTGCAGTACTCGCCGCCGCCGAAGCACAATTTTTGTTCATTTGCACAGGTGTAACATGTGAAGCTTGAAGCTTGAAATTGCGAAACTTGAAGGCTGTATTCTGGTTGTGCTAATTTCTGGGATAACTGAAGTTGGCGTACAACAACGTCTCGGACGGTCCAGAAAATTGCAGGGTGTCTCGCCCGCTTCTCGCCCGCCGCATGCGTCGTCGTCTCCAGTCCTGCAGCTCGTGTCGATGAAAATCCGCCTGCTCAGGCGCCTGGCCTGTTTCTGGCCTCTGCTTGTGTTGACCCCGCCAGCTGGTTTACTCGCCCCGTCCGCCCGTCCGCCGCGTGCGTTGGCTTAGCCAGTCCACTCCCCCTCAGGTTCCTGACCTGTTTCCCGTGCTCCATACTCGCCGATCATTATAAGCCTTTGACTAAAATCCTTCTGTTTGTCTTAGCCATTGTTACTGCCATCCTGTTTTTATTTTACGATGAATCTACTTGTCCCCAGGGGCCACCTTCGCACCTGATTATTGTTCCAGTGTATGTCCGGTACGTCGCACACTCTCCTAATGTTTTTGGGATTTCTTCGCTCGCTCCAACGCATCGACCATGCTCCTAGCTATTGAGAATCGCGTTTAGACCCCAGAGGGCCCGCTATTTCTCACACAATAGCTCGGCTCTCTAAATACATAGATCCGAATATAGGCCGGAACGCTGCTCAACATCTGCAGCCGAGATAGCAACAGGCTGCCGAGGCGGCATTCCCAGCAGAGGTACGAACACAACAACGCCGATAATTAAATACCTTGCCCAGCACCGCGATGTCCTCCGAGAAGCAATCGCTGCCATCCATACCCCAGTCGCCCGCACCCGACGCACCCCCGCCGTACGCCTCAATCGCAGCCGCCACCGCCACCCTCCTCGAGAGCATCGCCCCGCAGCCCGCCGATGGCACCACCCCTGCGCAGCCCATCAGGCTGACCGACGCACCACCCGCGCAGCCGCACCGCGCCCCCGCGCCGCCGCCCAAGCCGCACACCCACAAGCGCTCTGCAAGCGCCTCCTCCGCCGCGAGCGGGAGCCTCAAGACGAAGCGCAGCTGGTTCTCGTTCGCCTCGTCCGCTGCGCCGGCCCCGGGCGCGGCCCACCCACCACCAGCAGCAGCGGCGTCGTCCGCGCGCACCCGCGCGGAGGTGCGCTCGACCGTCGCCGCGCTCGTGAGCGACCTCGTGCGCTCGCCGAGCGGCGCGGGCACCCCCGCGGCGGCGGCGCGCGGCGTCCTCGCGAGCTGCGCGGACGTGTGCGCGGCGCATGCGCTCGTGCTCGCCGACGTCCTGCAGGACCGGGCGATCGAAGGGCACTCGCCGCTGTACTGGGCGATCGTCACGCGTGCGCGGGGCGACGCCGGCAGCGCGAATGCAGAGGGAAGCGGGGGAGAGGGAGAGGGAGGCGCCGAGGCCGAGGACGAGGAAAAGGACGACCTCGTCGCCGCGCTCCTCGCGCACTGCCCCGCGCTCCCGCCCGACGCCGCGCACGAGCTGCGCCTCGCGTGCGTTGCCGCCGCAGACCAAGGCACCTTCCAGCGCCTGCGCGCGCTCTTCGCGCCCGCGCTCGGCACGGACGCCGTCCTCCTCCACAGCCGCAGGGACGACGTGCGCGTCGTGCTCCCCGCGCAGACCGCGGACGGGGCCTTTGCGGTGCGCGTCGAGGTGCCGCAGTACCACCGGAGGATGATGGTCGCGCGGGAGATCGCGCTGGAGTTCGTCGCGCGCAGTACGTCCGTTTTCTCCTTCCCTGATGCTGCCGTGCGCTGCGGGCTGACCGACTGGGATTGTAGACCGGATATGGCGCCTCGCGCTTCTGATCACAGGCCCCGAAGAGACGTGGCACGGCCCGCCCCCAGGCGCGTGGTGCATTGCGCTTGCGCTGCAGGACGCCGCAAGCCCGCCCGCGTGGCTCGATGCGCGGCTCTTCCTCCTCGATGCGAAGTTCAACGCAACCTCCGGTGCGTGCACCTCTGCTGTACCCACATAAGCCCCGATGCTCATGTGCGCGAACGATGTGCGATGATATATGAATGATGCAGATACCGCCTCCCTCCCCCTCCGTTCCAAACAGATGCTCGAGCCCCCGCGCGACGGCGCGCCGCTCGTCCAGGTCGTCGTGCCGCTGGACGGGACGCCTTTCTCCGGGCTGCAATATGCGTACGTCTGCCTAGACAAACTGTGATATGTTGCGCCCGCTGACTGCACAATGATTGGTGTGGCAATCGAATAGAGGGAACCCGGCGACGGTGCCGGACGACACGCTCCGCCTGCGGCTAGAGGCGAAGCTGCGCAAGCCGGATCCGTTTGAAGGTGCGGCGTAGATTCAGATGTGCTGGTTAGAGGGGAATGTATTATGTATGATTCAATATCTACACGCTTCTCTTACCTGCTCAAGCCTCGGTGCTCAGATAAATTCTGTAAATCAAGATAGAGATAGAGATGTACAATCGGTAAGCTCCTTCTGCAAAGTTACATATTGATACTATCTAAAAGCCTATTAGAAAAGTCTGAAAGGAAGCGGATAAGCAAAGTGCCTCGAGCGTGTGCATGCTGAGACTCACGTCATACGGGTGACATTGAAGATAGTATTTTGATAATTCCTGTCCTCATTCTCGCCGTCATCAACTGGTATCTACATCAGCCCGTCAAAAACATCTCCCAACGGAAAACGGATGCTAACATACCAGCGAAATAGCAGTCTGCAGATCATCGGTAGAATGCTATCCAACCAACGCGTCAATACAGCCCTTATACAGGACTAGAAAGAAACGGCTTGCCTCCTTCATCTTCGCGACGACGACGCCGCTCGCCGTCCAGCTCGGCTCCGCGTCATCTCCGCCATCGCTGTCGTCGTCGTCGTCGTCCAGATGCGAAAACGACAGCGTCACGGTCGTCTGCGCGTCGAACGGGCCCCACACGATCGCCTTCTTCGTGTTGTCAGCTTCAATATAGAGCGACTCCTTCTTCTCCCCGTCCGAGTCGAACGTCGACGCGCTTTTCACGGCTGAGTTGGCGTCCCGGAGCTCCGCCTGGACCTTCTGCTTGTGTGTCGAGGTCGCGACCTGGTGGGACGATGCACGGCGGTGAGCTTTTTGTTTGCAAATGTGAATGTGTTATAGTTACGCCGAAGATGGTGATGAGGGTCTGGGGGTTGACGCTCACGGAGACTGTGCTGCCGTCGTCGCTGACCACCGGCTTCGAGTGAGAGGGCATGGGTAAGAATTTAGCGGTCGCACGAGAGAAGGGGCGGAATGATCAAGTGCGTGGTTCGTTCTGCCTGGCTGTTCAGATTATCAGGTCCTGGAATCGAGCTGAAGAACGATTTTGTCGCTCCTGCATATATGACTAAAGTAGGCCGTACTTTTTCCGAATCCCATTCCGGGTACCGTGCTTATCAGTTTTTCTGATCAGAAGGGCACTGGAGCCAATGTTGAGATTAGGGACCTGTCAGATACTAGGGCATTCAATTTTCCTTGCTCGCAAGGGTTAGTACAGAGAAGTAAAAAGAGCGTGGAACTATATTCTACCAGTATCGCCGGATATCCACATCTTGCCATCATGTGGTGTTTTCCGCCGACGTCGACAACTTGTCAGACTGCCCCTATTGCATACAATTAGCTCGGGATAAACGACCTTGTGACGCCTTGGTGACGCCTTGTGTTGAGTAAAAATCAACGATCATGTGGTGATAAGTTAGTCAGACGCTCCAAGGCAATGTAATTCGGGAAATCGAAGATACCACTTCATGTGAAGGTATCACCACATATGCACTAACTGGGCGCTAATCTTATCACAAATTGACACGCGTGGGAAATGGGCGCCTATCAAGCGTCTAGGAGAAGTATGTGCCCGTTCTCGGTGCTGCTGTTGAACAAACGCTAGGATCTCGGTAATGGAGGGATTACATTCCGCATCTCCAATGTTTTTATCTGTATCGACGCATTTTCCTGGGAGACGGAGGCTGAAATCGATAATTATGAGTAATATCGGGATAAATTCACACGTTCGGCATTGGAGGACACGTTCTCAAGCACCTGTAAAGAAGCGTCGTTATCATTGAAAAGGTCCGAAAACATAGATACCCCGACTTTCTTTCTCGTTTAAGCCAATTTGATAAGATGTAATCAAGTATATGTTCCTCGAGATGTCTACTTGGTCGTCTGACACGAGTATGCACTGCCCCATTTTGCCTGCAGGCACAAATCAAGCACCAATACCGATCTCAAGAATATGAGAACTGGTAAACATTTTGATCGGCCACCGGTAGCACATTTCAGAATAGGTGTTCCAAAACCCTGATGCACCCATTTGGGAAGGGCGATTGAATAGAACCACTTTCCTCAAATACTAGATCCAAGTAGTCATTCGTAGTACATCCAAGCTTTCACGAACTCCACAGTATTGCAGATGACAACATTTCTTCCCTCAACTGGTCGGAGGATTATCCTTTCCTCTGGAGAAAGCGTCGAATATACCGATCCCACCACAATCTACGAGGTCATGATATGATTGATCTGACCTGACAATTTATCTGATATCTCTTTTTAGACTTTTGGAGATGGGATTGATAGTTCTGGTGTTGCACTCTCCTCTTCCGATAGCATTGAGCAAGCGGCCATTTCTTTTGTAGAGAATTACCTGGGAATTACTTCTCCCATGGGCGTTGCCTACACGAGCGGCTATAGGACCGGTAAAATGACGTACGCTTATGTCAAGCAAACAGACGTAAATTATTGTTTGACGACTTTTCCACGGCGCACTTGTTGATACTTTACCTGCTCGCTCATTATTTAGAACGGCGTTCCGATCGCCAATGCAGTTGCCAACATAGCATGGAAGGGCGACATCGTTGTTGCATTTGGCCACTCTTTTGTGGAGAAAAGTATGTCCAGCTATTGCAGTATATATCCGCCTTGTATCTCACCCATTGCAGAATCGGCGGCCGATACATCACCAAGAATTGAAATCCCTCATGCTATTTCTACTG
Organism: Hypholoma sublateritium FD-334 SS-4; assembly: GCA_000827495.1. NCBI lineage: Eukaryota > Fungi > Basidiomycota > Agaricomycetes > Agaricales > Strophariaceae > Hypholoma > Hypholoma sublateritium. The sequence goes on from KN817567.1 coordinate 190,169, forward strand.
CGGAGCTCCGTTTGAACGGTACACACACCGGGCATCCCACAAAGACTCAATATTTGGCTACGTCCAGTGGTCACCTCGCGCTTGTACACGCAGTTCAGATCGAGAACGATGATTTGGGCACACACTACGAGGCATTTGTGGACGCGCATTCGGGACAGCTTTTGTCTTTAACCGACTTTGTTTGTTATGCGTCGGCAAGTCTATCATGCCATTTCTGTGCTGCCTATTCGCTGACTTTGAGCCGGAACAGTACACCGTCCTTCCTACTCCGGGGGGAGCGGCGCCTCCGGATGGTTTTCAAGTGTTAACAGACCCGGCGGATAAGAAAGCTTCACCTTCAATCATTGACTGGCCAGGCTGGCATTCCGTGTCCACGACCTCAACAACCACTACTGAGTAAGTAATTTCATCATACTTTGGTGCGCACACTGAATGGCATGTTACATTTCTCGTTGCAGGGGTAACAATGTCCTATCATACAAGGGTGATACAAGCTCCACAACCTCGCAGAGCTCAGCTACCCTTAATTTCAACTATGCCATGGACGCTACAAAGACGGATCCAGCGGACAATGTTGACGCCGCGCGTGTCAACGCTTTCTATATTGCAAATACTGTCCATGATTTCCTTTACAGATACGGATTCACGGAAGAGGCTTTCAACTTTCAGCAATACAACTTTAATCGTGGTGGCGAGGAAGGTGACAGGGTATTACTCTCTGTCCAGCACAGCGGCCTCACAAATAATGCGAACTTTGTCACTCCACCTGAGTGAGTCGTTCAGCATTCATATTACTGAGCTAATACTATTTCTTCCCAATAATAGTGGTCAGTCTGGGAAATGCAACCTGTAAGTAATTCATCGAAACTGCCCAGTTTAAGATATCAATATATCCTATTAGAGGCGTCTGGGATAAGACGACGGTTCGTGTTTTAGTACCATCTAGAAATCACTAGCTCATCCCTGCCCAAACATCAGCCCAAACGCGATGGGGCGTTTGCCAATAGCATCATCATCCACGAACTCACCCACGGATTAACTAACCGTATGACTGGCGGCGGGACTGGTCATTGCTTGCAGTCACAGGAGGCTAGGGGGTTGGGTGAAGGCTGGTCTGATGCCGTGGCTGAGTACATTCGCACTCTTCTCAGATACAACACAACTTATTGACCGCATTAATCAAGCTGGGCGTTCCAGACCTCCGCTCCAATCCAAAAATTCTCGCCTGGTGTATGGGTGACGGGAGACACCGGTCGGTGGTATCCGAATGGCACGAAATACTCAGATCTGCGAAACCGAACTGAGGTCCACAGTATGCTGTGCTCTCTTACTCAAACGTCATCTACAAAACTCATACATTCCAACAGAAATTGGACAAGTATGGGCTAACATACTGCACCATGTCAATGCAGCTCTCGTCGACAAGTATGGATTTTCCACCACGGCGATGACCAACCCGGATGGTAGTGAGGGTAATATTGTGTTTCTTCATCTCTTCATCGACGCGTTGGCACTACAGCCGGTCAATCCCACTTGTAAGCCCAATGTCCATGAAGCAAACCACGACTAACCATACTGTATACTCTTGATTAAAAGTCGTATTTGCACGCCAAGCCTGGATCCAAGCTGATGCGAATCGATATAATGGTGCAAACGAAGAACTTCTATGGACCACATTTGCGAAATATGGCCTCGGAGTCGGCGCGGCAAATTACAATGACAGCGCTTCAGTACCTTCTCATTTCAAACCTGTTGTGACCTACCGTGGACAGACCAAGCTTCCTCCTCTTGCTCATTCAGATATTTGTGGGGTTGCGGCGGGCTGGGTGGTCATTGTTAAGGTCAACCCGCAAACGGTTGTCACCCTCTTTGGAGTATGTATGTTGTTATCGTCCTGAATTCAAAATAGCTGATATGATTTTCAAATTTAATTAAAATTAGCTCGTCACTGCCTCATGGAGTCAGAAAGCCAAAGCAGAGCTAATCGATTCAAAGCAGAACTCAAAATCTACGGTCTTCTTCGATGGAAAAGACAAGGAGTCTCTGTGTTTAGATTCTGATTCATCTACGAAATCCATCACTTGGGGACCTTTTGATGAGCAGATGACTGTCGAGCTCACTTTTTATCATAAGACGGGGGTCGGCGCTAGTTGGGACATCAGTGCAATCAAAGCTGACAAGATGAAGGAGGTACGGATTCTCTCTACCTTGATGGTCTGGGGACTGTATTTACTTCGTTGTTTTAGTACCTGGACGATGACTTGAAGACTGCGGTCACTTTGGTATGCATTACTTTGATTCTGATTCTCAGATGACAAGATCAGAACATATTATGACTAAAATGGGATTTTAGATACCAATTGATGACGGAGGACACGGCAACCAGGATTATCAGAATACAACCTTCAATGTTACCAGAATGACGTACGTTTTCGAGGAGTAGATGATGGCCGGCCGTGAATATTTACGATCTATTCATCTAATCTCTTCTAAGTTGGCCTATCAAAGACATGCCGTATTCCTGTCTCATGGTATCTGAGGGGCGTATTGCGATTGTACCACTTGATGGCCAAATGCTCGCATACATACCGGCAGTTCGACTGTTTGTAGATATCTTTTCGTCTGGCTGAAATATACAGTAATTCTTTACGCGCCGTGGCGCTCATCATGCCTGGATCATGTTAGTCAAATGCAAGTACATGCACGATTGATTCACTGTGGCGCCGACCTTAAAACGGTGAGCCACCTGCCCAAAATTGAAATGTTCCAAGCGCTCCCAATAGCATCGCCAGTAGAATCCCCCTTGAATTCCCTCGTTGCAGAAATGCTGAGCATTTATCGACAGTCGAATTTCAAAAGTGATGTATGGACATGGATGTAAGTAGGCGTGATTATATAGATAGATAAATGTACATTGGCCACTGAGTAGCAAGATTGGCAGTTGTGATAGATCATGCATTATGTAGCATCAAAATCATATAGGACAGAGCAATTGAGAACAAAATATTAACAGAGCGGTTCGGCCGTTTGCTGACCTCGGACCTCCAGATACCGGAAATATGGGAGCCTCGATAGGTGCATCGTGTCTATATCGCGATCTTGGTCCAGTCGACACCATTTCGAGGGACGTCAATGCGGTGCCTGTAATACTCTATATCAGCCCTAGCGACGCGGAAATATGAAAAATGGTACTCACTTCGCCTTAACATGGGCAATGACTCCGTTGCTATCAAAAAGCCGGCTTCCGGGACAGTGAATACATTTGAAATCTTTGGAATTGGTCTGAACCACAGCTGCGCGCACAGATCGATAGTTTATGGCGCCAGGATTCTTGAAGGGAGCTATGCACTGCTCAAAGTAGAAGAAGTCAAGTGGCGCAGTCGGTTCGGCAATCTGATGTCTGTGAGGAGGGGATGGTCAGAGAGTACACATGCTGAGATGCAGTACGTACTCATCCCGAACATGAAATCGTGCCTCCTCTTGCGATTTACCACCCTGTAAGCCCATCGAACAATGTGCACAGATCCAATTGAGTGTTCGCCATTTATGATCTGCCGCTTCCTTCCCCTTGATGCAGTCAGCTTCCTCTGTCGAGAGTACAGTCCACTTCTGATTCAAAATCGAAATGGCTGCATGTTCTCCAGAGCCGTGGGCTATCTGCATAAGTCTGGTCAACAGCATGATCGTGCCCAGGAGGTGACTGAACTCACAGCTGCACGCCAAGAATACCCATAATGCTTTGATTGACAGCTCCCGGTCGAGCAATTGAAGCGGAGGTCGCTCGCATCCATATCAGAGGCAAGCGCTGTCTCAGGGTTCAAACCAGCACATTTGATGAGAAATTCAGCGACAGCAATAGCAGATGGGTCAACGCAAAAGGGCAAATCAGGCGCAGGCTCATCTGGTTTGGACAGGTCTCGGTACCCCCATTGAAAAACTTGGGAGCAATGATGAGAGAGAATCATGTCAACGCCAACGACATACAGCTCGTGTGGGACCGGATTAGTGTGCTTCTGGCACTTGAACACCGACTTGGCGAGGTCAAGGGAGTTGGGGCACGAGACTTCGCCCGCTTCCAGCTGACTTGTGATTAGATCTGCGAGTGTCGCCTTCAAAGCATCTTGAGCGTCAGATAGCAGTTTAGGCAGCATCTTCATCGCATCTCTAAAAGATTCCCGCGTAATCTTCGTCTCAGGAGGAGCTTCGATGAGTATAGAAAAAGGGTTCAAGCCGACGATTTCCGGAGCATGGGGGAGGTATTTCCATTCGCGGGGTTGAAGGGAACCTTTGAATTCCTTGTAGAGATCCCGAACAATTTGCTTGCGCTCTTCACAAATTTTTGAGAACTCGTAAGCTTTCCTTTTTGTTTGCGTCGTCTGGATGAAGGGCTCCAGTATCGGTTGAATACGCTTCCAGACTGTTACAATGTTGTGAGATGTCGCTGAGATAACCGTTGAGCATACGTACTGCGATCAGTTAGCCCCGCCTTCCCATAGTATTCTCGCTGAGAGGACAGGGCGGATATTATGTCATTTTCCGCATATCCGAGTGCGATAAATTTATCACGTATCCTAGTTGATCATGTGAATACGACGAAAGTTATAATTCGGATTCATGCTGTAAAGAACTTACGCTTGTTTTCGGGCTTCCGTTTGTTCCTCCGTTTCCTCAGCACGATGAGAGGCCAAGTCTGCGGCCCATGATTTACATTGAATAGCATGCTGTTTGCGTTAAATGAGATGAAATAACAATATAATGACCAAGGAATACAACTCACGCAGCTGATTTCTGCGACTAGCGCGTATCGCTTCTGCTTGAACTCATCCAAGTTCGCTTGGGCGCCTGCAGCACGCATGTGCTTCTGATGGTCAAACATAGCTAGCTTGCGGACCATGGCCTGGATATCGGGTTTCCAGTAAAATTGACTAGAGCTGGCATGTCCGTGCGCCCAGCCTCCCACTGACAGAGGTTAACAATGGTGTACAAGAGATAACAGACACGTTACATACCGTTCGTAGAAGGAATAAGCAATAGGATAGCTTCGGAGTCAGGAAACTCCGACAGGGCTTTGTGCCTCACAATGTAACTGTCGCAGTGTTACGGACGAGCGAATAGGGAAAGGAGGGAATTGTGTACTTGGCTTTCTTACAGCGAACGCAAACGCGTCTCCTCAGGTGAAAGTCGGCTCTTGGGATCCCCTTGGCTCCACAGACCTGAGAATCTCAAAATGTGTCGCGATTCCTGCAGAACAATATTCGAAGACATACCTCGCATCGACTCCCAAATAAAAGAGATGCCCACTGTCCTTCGTTAAGATCTTTGGGGCAATCTGGCGCCCCGAGTCGTTTGCGCGAACTCTTCCACACTGACTGTGCGTTTCTAGAATACAAGGTTTCGCGAAACGACTTGTTCGTACGCGATACGCTCAGAAGGTCTTTTGGGTCAAGCGAAGCAAGAATCTGAAAGGCAACCTGAATCCCGTGCCAAATTCAGGTCTATGAAGAACACCGCACCTCGAACAAAATGTCCAGTGGCATTGTTGGGAAGAGGCTGAGATTCCTTTTCCTGCGCGACGTGGCCTTGGTAGGACTCGCCTGTTTCGACGATACCGACGGCCTGGAACGTTTGGCCTGAGGCGCTGCTTTTTTGGTTTTCGTTCCGCGTTCTGTGAGGTCCAAAAGGTTCATACATCGGCCATACAAGAGAGGCCGGCGCTTACTCGAGTCGTAATCACTCGCAGACTCGTCGTCTGATTGACTTGTGCTTTCTTCGTCGCTCATTGAGTGCATGTCCGAATCCCCGTCCTCGACATTGTATACCGGCAAGTTGACCCTTGGTGCATGTCTGCCACCCAAGCTGAACGGCATGTTTGAATCCCTCGTTCTCGTGGTGGTTGGAACAGAAGTGAAAACGCTGGCAACGACTTGGGGAAGCAACTATTACATAAAAAGTCAGGAGCGATCAATTGTGGCAGATTGGCGACTTGCCTTAAACCTTCGCAATCAACTCGCTCTTCAAGTTCAACTCGCCATTAACGCAACATTAACGGTGTTGCATTAGTGGCAATTTATTATATGCAATGGTACGCCGTGAAATACTCAAATCTAAGTGTATTCACGCCTCTAAAAATCTGAAGGATCGCTTTTCTGCTCTTCTGAAAACCAACCGTGCACCCACGAGTGCCGAAATGAAGGAACTTACCTCGAGATACCAAGCGCCCATGGCCAAGCTCCAACAGCTTGATGACAAGCTACTTCAACTCAAATTCCAGATTGATGAATTGAACCAGGAAAGGGAGCTCTTAAGAGGGAGTATCGATCAGCATTGCAACTTACTGAGTCCATTTCGCTGCTTACCAGATGACGTCCTCCATGAAATCTTTCAATGGTGCCTCCCAACTGCACATGAATCTTTACTTGACATATCGGAACTACCTCTCCTCCTTGGCTATGTATGCAGACGGTGGAGGACTATTGCATACCAGACTCCTGCTCTATGGGCCTCGTTACACGTCGCCATCCCAGTGCCCGGCGGTGTGCGACGACGATACTCCAGCTCTCCCGAAAGCGATAAACAGTTTCAACTTGACGTAGCAGTGCACCAAGATGCGATAAAGAAGTGGATCTCCCGCTCTCGCCAACTTCCGCTCTCAATATCCCTGTCCCGTGGTAATTCACATCCTATATCGCTCTCTTACCTTGACCTAGTGTTGTCGTTCTCCGCCCGCCTCCACCATCTCGAAGTCGACTTGTTCCCAACAACGGTTTCGCAGAAGCTCGCTTCACTCCCTGCTTCCGCCTTTCCTAACCTCCGCACACTTGTGGTGAAGTTTGATCGCTCGCGCCTCCAACACAAAGTCCCGTGGAAGTCGAGTGGGCTCCTCAACGCGCCTTACCTATCTGGGCTGCGGCTTTTCTCATTTCCGCTCCAAATTGGCGCTGTGAATATCAATTGGACGCGCCTCACCCGTCTGGATCTCGTTAGCAATCGGTGGCAACGAACGGACTTTGACGACGCCCGCAAGATTTTCACCAGCTGCCCGCGACTGACGCACTGCTCGCTCACCATACATGAATCAAGAAATATAGGAGATTTCGAATATGCGCCGCTCTCTCTCCTTCACCTGCACACCTTGATGATCGTTGACAACTCGACTGGATTTGGGGGCCTGTTCAAAGGGGCCGATATCCCGGCCCTGCGACACCTGACCTATCATAACACGCGTCGGCCTGCATTTGACCGCCCCTCAGCACTGCTTGGCATCCTCTCTCAAACACACATGCGTCTCGAGCGCCTAACGACCGACGTCCAGTTTATCACCTATCCCGACCTCCTCGGCTGCCTGGAGCTTCTGCCCCACCTGACGTATCTCTCAAATATACGCTCACCCGGATCACTTAGCGCCGAACAAGCAGCCCACATGAATTTATGCCCCATGGCACCGAAAGTAATGTCGGTGGTCCTCGAGATCCTGACGCCCTGCGCGGGGCATCCCCTCTATCTTCCCGCGCTGCAACATCTGCACGTCAACCTCGATTTCCTGCGGATGGAGGTCTCCGACCAGATTCTCTTGGACTTCATCGAAAGGCGCATGGAATTCGGACCACCCGTTGCACCTCTCGCGGAGGTGAGACTTATCTCGGAGCATGCGATGCAGATCGACATCTCGATTCCGCTATCCCGCTACATCGCAGACGGACTCAAACTGCACCTGGAATACGGAACAAATCTTTCCACTGGCAATTTCTCAGGGAGCACTTCGCCAATGCATTATTTCTTTCCCATGCACGGCATTGAGAGGTTTACGGTGTAGCCGGATTGGATAACGGTGCAGGCAGATTGGATGAGGGTGTAGTAGGATTAGATGACTTTCCTTATAGATTTTCGGTATGTAACTTGCGAGCGTCCATGTTCTGAGTCTGTATTCTACGAGCGTCAATCCTTTGTAGAGGAAATAGGCGTCTGTAAGATCATGTGTTGACTATGCGGCTTGTCGTGCTTTCCCCGTTGATTGAGTAAACATGATTGAAGTATAATCCCGCTCCAATGAATGTCCAAGCTTTTTCATGCTTATTTCTCTTGCCATAGAGTCTGGCCGCTTGCCTCTACTTAATATTCGCGATGGCTATTGTATGACTAAGTAGGCTGCAGCTTCCGAAGTGGCACCGCTTGAGCGCTTGAGGTACACCTCTGCCGGCTCTCGATCATCGCGTCAGTGGATCAATTCGTGGCTCAGGTGACCCGCAAGCAAAGATGGTGGGATATCTGATTCCTGTTACGTTCGTCGATTGTATTTGTTCCCCGCACGAGAACACATGGATATCGACAGTCTCTTTTCCCCGGACCACCCATCCAGAGACGACGAATGGCGCCCACTCTCTCCGTAGACGCAAAAGCGACACTCGATGGCCTTCTGGTGCGTCGACAGCGCCAATGACACAGATGATATGGCGCTGAACGCAGATACAGGCGGATGCGATAGCGGAGAGCCGCGTCCCAGGCGTATTCTTCGCTGCGGCGACGGCGGAAGGCGAGCTGTACTCGGGCAGCGCGGGGCTCAAGTCGTTCCAGGACCCGGCGGCCGGGGCTGTCGACGCGGACAGCGTGTTCTGGATATGCAGCATGACCAAGCTCGTCGTCACCGTAGGTGCCCATTTCACGATCGCCTCGTCAGCGTCTCACGCCATGCATAGGTTGCGATAATCCAGCTCATCGAGCGCGGCGCAATCGGATATGACACGCCCGTGGACACGGTCATCCCCGAGCTCGCAAATCCGCTGGTTGTCGACGACGCGCTCGCGCGCGAGTACACCTACAAGCCTGCGCAGACGAAGATCCTGGTCCGGCACTTGCTCAATCACTCGAGTGGGCTGCACTACTACCCCGCGCACTGGAAGGCGTCGCCGTACGACCTGGGCCGGGCATATAACGGTGTCTCGTACGAGGGGGATCACTCGCCGGCGAAGTTCTTCGAGCTCATTCGCGTGCGTATCGTTGCACGATTCGCGGTTTGTTGTGGCACCATTTTAATTGATGGAAACAGAATGGTCTCCCGGGTGTACCTCTGGCGTTCGAACCCGGCACAAGCTGTAAGCAACAATGCTCGTCTTGTTCGGTGTTGTCTTACCAGAGCGTACAGGGGCCTACGGATGGAACTGCGACATCGTCGCGCTGATTGTTGAGCGTCTCACGCATCAAACCATTGAAGAATACTGGTACATCCATCTAACATTTCACAAGCTGTTCTCAAATTTATCTTTCTTAGCAAGGAACAGATCTTCGGCCCCATCGGTATGCCGTCGACCACATTTCTCCTGACGGAATCTGCAAAAAAGAACCTCGTCAAGCTTGCGTACAGGCGAAAGGATGGCCAAGTCGAGAAGTGGAGCGGCCAGCTACGGCTCATCGAGCAGGACCCGGAAAAGGGTCAGTTATATCTGCGTCCCTCATCGCGCGCTTGTTTTAATGAAGGCTCTTAGTCGGAATCATGCTCGGGGGGATCGGGATATACTCTAACCTACCAGACTACCTCTCATTCCTACGCCATATTCTCCTCGCGAAAGGTGCGCCTCGCGCCCACTGTGACAATAGTACCTCCCTTCTGATTCTCCCTTGAACGAAGACGGCCGCGCAAGCAGCCCAATACTCAGCGCGCCCTCAGCCAGTGCGCTATTCGCACCGTCTCTCCCCGCCCACTTCTCGGCCCAAATCGAGCAGTTCACCCAGTGGCCAGACTGCAATTTCGGGTACGGGCTCTGCCTCGCGAACAGCGACTGGGCGGGAAAGCGGCGGAAGGGGTCTGGGTTTTGTACGTAATTATCTTCTGTGAATTACTGGTCTTTACTGACATGTTCTTAGGGTATGGCTGGGCGGGGACATACTATTTCATGGACCCGGCGACAGGGATTGCGGTGGTGTATGGTACGCAGGTAGTACCAACGACGGACGTTGAGGTCGTCGCGCTGTGGGACCGGCTTGAGCGCGCACTTTATGCAGGGTTGACTTCTGGAGGGACTTCTAGCTCTATTAATTAATAGTGAAAGGAAAAGTTCGAAGATATAATACGATATCGGCATGTACGTGTAAACGTGGAACTGGTTGCATTGATTCATTGAAGATGCATTAGCTATTATCTTAGGTCTACTTGATGAAGCAGTACTTACCCACACATTCATTAAACTCGATATACTCTGGCTGCTGAGCGTGATGCTCACATCGCAATTCTTATATGGACACTTAGCCATTGATGGTTTCCAAATGGTTTCAGATGTTGATTCCCTTTTATTCAATTTTTATTGGAAATTTTATGCCGAGCCCTCACTCCTGAATATGACTGCACAGAATAGACATTCCAGTTGTTGGTTATGCTAGTACGTGCGGTACTTTCCCACACGCCAAAACGAGCCAAACACGAACAATTCCCACGGGCAACCCGTCCTCGCAGCCACAACCTCTCCTGAATTCTTGTACATGCCCAGCCCACCACAAACACTATGAGCGCCGCCGACGGAACCTTCATGTGCGTCGCCGACGCATTCGCAACTCCCGGCAAGAGCTTCGAGGTGCGTCGCCCTCACCGCCGTCGTTGGCGCCCCGCCGCACGGCCGTCACCGGATTCCACCAAGCGTGAACATGCGCTGAATCGGTGAACGTGAACGCAGGAAGTCCGCATGGCTGACTACATCGCCGCGTACCAATCGACAGGACGGCCGCCTGTGCCAGTGCCACAGCTCCCAGCGGACGCCGCGGCGCGCGCGGCGCTTGGGCTACCGCCGCTCTTCGCGCCACAGCCAGTGGCATCCACATCTACATCGACGTCCGCGCTGGGATCGGCGCTGAGCTCGTCGCTTGCGGGTGCACTGGGGCCGCAGCGGATCGTGCGGGCAGCGGACCTGCCGCCGGCGCAGGAGTTCCGCCTGCGCGCGGCGGATGCGGAGCGATATCATGCCATTTCGTGCATGTCTGAGTACGAGTTCTTCAGCCACGAGGTGCGTCTTGAGCTTGATTTACTGCTCTTGGTCTCGCGCACGGAAGCTTACAGCTGCGCGCGGTGTTTTGACGTGCTGGTGGGGAATAGGAGCTACGTTTCTACGCGTACCTCGCAGGGAACAAGACCGCGCCACACACAATCAAGATGGACCCCTTCGCGCCCGTCGCAGCTGCCAAGGACGTGGTAGCAACGGGCGCCTCGCTGGAAGACAAGCTGCAGTCGATTTGTGCGCAGCCTGGGTTCGAGCGGCATAGCCCCGAGGTACGCCGCGTCTCCCCTCTCGCCCAGCGGTACTGACGACACGGCTTCTGCGCGCAGGAGTTACGCATCGCTTTTCTTCTGCACCGGCGTGAGCTCACGTCTGCGGAGCTCGAGCAGCTACAGCCACCCGGCCTCCTCGCCGTCGCTGCCCCTGCGTCCCTGCTCCCGCCGCCTGCAACGCCTATCGCGCTCAGCCCGATGCCGATGTCTGCGCTCCCCCAACCTGTGTTCGCGACGCCGCCGTCGGTGCCCAAGTTCAGCTTCGGGTTCAAGTAGCTTGAAATGCCGCCCTTTCTGCCCCCTATCCTGCACCACGCTTTCCCGGTCATCGGCTCCCGCTACCCGCACACTACCCATGCTACTGGCCCTCCTATCTCGTACCACCGACCACTTTTGTCCACTCGCTATTATCTATCTCATGAGCCCGTCTCTTCTTGTCCTTGTACTCTCGCAGCCCCGCCTGTCTTGTAGCAATAGACCCCAATGAATGCGCAGCTCTGTTGTGCGGTGTGGTCAGGCTTGGTGAGGCGTGCAGAATATCTGTCTATTCAGGGACAAGGAAAAGTCCTTCGCCTTCGGTGCTCATTGCATACCTCAAGGTACCGGAGGCGGCCTCGCCCTCGCTGGATTGCACCTTTGGGTATGTCGTGGACATCGACGTAAATGACTTGAAGTGCGCATGCTGGTAATAATTATGGGTCGGCGCCGTGGTAGGCAGCTCGCCGGAGCGTTTGCTTCAGGCCAGTGTCAGACGGTATTTCATCCCCGTTTTCGACGAGAATATGGCTATCTTTGAGCCTTTTTTTATACCTGCCTCACCAAAAACACTTTACAGAAACACACTTCCATCATGATCCATGATAAGACGAACAGATGTGATTTCTATGGAGAAGAGTGTGTTCGGAGGAAGCTTAGGTGGTTCGACAATAGAAACTTACCTGAAAGATACTACGTTACCATACGACGTGTTCCGTAGGAGACCGTGATATGATGGACTTTGGTGCTTCCTGCAATTGAAATTTGCAGGCTCACCGTTCTGATGGCGCAGTGATGCAAGGGTCTAATTTGAGTCAACCAAGAGGTCCAAATCTTGAAGCACTGCTATCGAAAGTCAGGCAGAGCACAGCATGAAGCAGCTATTGGCACGGGTTTGCGCTGTTTTTGATGAGCTTGACGACGTTGAAAACGTGGTATAGAATTTTTTAAAAGAGATTGTATGTGACTGGAGTCGTTTGAAGGCATGATCAGATTTGTTCGAAGACAATCATATTTATTTTTGCAGTATCAGGATATCGGTGCTACACAGGATATCGGTGCTACATCACCATAGGCGCTTGCTGGCGCTTGATCGACCGATGATGCCGCTGAATTATATTTTTGGATCATCGATCCTTCCCGGGTGTGCCGCTGTGGTCGGTACATACATGGTGTAAATCTCAAAGAAAGGGAAATGGAGGGAAATGGGCAGGGTAGTTTTATTTTCGTCATTTACCCTTCGGAATAGGGAAGAACAAAATCAGAGCTACATATGCAAAGACTCTGACGATCTCGGGGCCTGTTAGTAGATTCGAATCAGATTCACAATTGACACATTGTCAACTTCGTGGGTGCGCCTATTGCTGTGCCGAGCCAACGGCCATCACACGGCAGCCAGTTGTCAAACATAAGATAAGTATGTATCATGGGTCGAGAAATTTCTCTCCCAGAACTGCCTTGTCTCTTTATTTTCGTTCACACAGACAGCTCATGTCGATTTTCGATGACCGCGACGCGTCTTGGACATACACTGGCGACTGGGCCAAAGTCTCCGAGTTCCCTGCATTGGACGAAACTGTGCATTTAAGCGCCGGCACTGACGGTATAGCCGAGTTCAGCTTCTCAGGTGGGTGTGTTGCCCGGAATTGGGAGCCTGTGCAGCGTCCGCTAAATTTCCGTCTCTGAATCTAGGTGTGGGCGTCAGCGTGTTTGGCACAGTAGCGTCCCTGGGCTTTGGCCTCGCGCCACGGGCGTCATTCGTCGTCGACGGTGGACCTGAATCCATTTATGTACCGCCACAAGAGTCCGGGACCACCCAATATCAGCACCTCTTCTTCCAGTCTGATGTCCTCCCCGCCGGCGACCACACTCTCACAATAAAGAACTTGCTCGCCAGCGGACGACTATACCTTGACTATGCTAGTGTTCAAGCTGCTACAGCGACCCCACCGGCGGCCCCGACCCCCGGGCAGTCGGCTACATCAACAACGGCGAACTCACCGCCCGCGACTCCTACGGCACCCGCATCGACGTCCGTAACATCCACGACATCTCCAGCAATAGTCACTACTGCAGGAAGTTTGACAGCGCCCGGAAGTAGCGTCACCTCGAGCTCTTCGTCACTATCTGTCTCAGGTCGGTCCCAGAGCACGGAAACAGCTAGCGCATCAGCTGCGGGCACTGTCGCGGAGTACACGACCACGTTCGACGATCGCGACCCTTCCATTGTTTACACGGGGACCTGGAATGCGGGGGGGTATAGCTCAGAATACGAAGGTACTGACACATGGACCAATACAACAGGCGCATCGGCCTCGATAACATTCACAGGTGAGCTGCTATCGTACCCCAAAAATCATCCAGCTGAACGCTGTCTAAAGGCATCGGAATCAGCGTGTGTGGGACGATTGGTGCACTAGGAAACGGCATTGCACCGCAGTCATCTTACAGCATCGATGGCGGTGCCCAGACAGATTACACGGCGGTTCAGCAGGCAGGAGCGCAGTACAAGCAGTGTTTCTTCCGGTCCGCGACGCTTGCCTCCGCCATCCACACGCTCGTGATCGGAAATACGGCGGACGGGGGGAATTATTATATGGACTACATTTCCGTCGTGTCACTCAACCCCAATGCAGTGACATCGCCGACGGGATTCTCATCGGTGGCGACAACCACAGATAGTCCTTCATCATCCAAATCATCTCCCGTCGGGGCAATTGTCGGGGGAATACTGGGGGCTCTACTCGTTATTGGATTGGCAATAGCCGGCGTTCTTTACATGAGACGAAAACGGGGTGTTCATACATTTAGGGTGGAAGGAGCTACAAGCACTACTCAGATACGTTTCCAGGGGGGGCCCCGTGAGTTGCATCGCCCTTCTGCTGTACGTTACCTCGTCGCTGATCTAAAGCATGACACCAGTCGTGACACCGTTCGTCCCACTAAACTATACACCGCATGGCAGCGATCACTCCGAGTCTGGTATGCTTGGAGGACGCAGCACTAGTCACAGTAATAGTGGATGGTCAAACTTAGCAGTGGGAACATCACACAAACGCACTATGTCGACGCTGTCCGAGTTGCCTCCTCCACAATACGAGTAACATATACCTGTAACCTATGTACAGCAATAGTATTGGACCTGTGTGCGTCTAGGCTGTGAAAAAAATCACTGAGACCACAATCATATTCTGCTTCTTACCGCTTTGGCTAGGCGGAGGTACTTACCGGCATAATAATTCAGACGTCTATTCAAAAGTCTTGGTTCAGCTACGCTAACTATATTATGCATTTAGCGCTCTCAGACCCACCACTCCAAGTCTCGTCAGTGGTATTTTTGGGTGTGAGCATGGAGGGACTCGGAGCCTGGGCCCTGGAGGATTACTTCATGCCAACAAAGCTGGAAGGCTGCCGTCCTCACTGGGCGTCAGTCCAAGCTTGATAGGACCAGCGTATATTCGTCTATAAACGAGACAGAGGATACATGGGTGACGATGGTGGTGGTACGGTATATGGAATGTAAAGTACACGTCCGCTATCTGATGGAAGATGTACGATCACGTGATACGAAGGAGATGTAGGAAACGTCATGTGGGAAGCAGTGCAATGCTTACAAAAGCCCATGCGGAAACATGCTCCAAAAGGCGCTGGTGCTCATGAAGCCAATAATGGACAAGAAGTGTGCGAGGACGGTACGGAATACTTATTTGCACGTTCAACGTTCAACGCTTGTGAGGGATGGTTAGAGTGGAATTGGAGTGGAAAGACATCCAAATTGTGGTGGCAAGAGCAGAGCGCATCACGCGACGCGCCAGTTGCCGAGCGTGAGAATTTAGACGCGTTTTCTTTTCGGATCCGGGACTCTTTTCAACGGTCTCCACTCACTGCCAGCTACAACTTAGCCCTTAGCGCTCCTCAGGTGTTGTTACTTAACACCCCCACTGGCATAAACACGACAAACCCTACTTATATTGGCGCACCGAAGACGCTCAGGCTACACGCTCCGTCACTGTGGCCATTGGGTGCATCGCATAGGCGATGTCTCCAGCTCGCTCACTCTGGGTCACTCTCACAGCACTGACACCTACGTCGTTTGTTCACCAGAACCCCCGCACCACTTTGTGGTACGTTTTCTGTAGAATGCGCTTGATTCCCTGAACACATCCACCATTGGAACGCTCGGTGTACTCTTTGCATGCGGTGCTCCGGTATCCTAGGCTCTTGGTCCTTCCAGTGGGCGCAAAATCTGCTGTGGACATGATCGTCAGCCCAGTCCTGAAAGGGGCGCCTCTCCACCTTCGTGTCACTGGTGTTACGCGCATGCGACCCTGTGACCTATGTATTGGGCCGAATAGAAAGGGATCTCGAGCTTGTATCCCGTCGCGTTTTCCGACTCGCCGTGAAGCAAGATGCATGTACGCAGATGTTGTTTTTTCTCATCTTTGGAATTTTCCCGAAATTTTCCAAATTGAGGGGGGTAGCTTCTGGTTAGTATTCAACCTCCCGCACCACCTTGAATATGTCGTTTGCTGATACAATATGCTATACGCTGGGATTGTTGCAATCTTCCTACGGCCGAGAGGACGATCCCCACTACCGACGTTTCGGCCGATGCGCAATAAATAGTGGTACTTTACTATTCTAAGTGTGTTGGACACGCACCACCCTGGCCTGGGTGGTGGGCAGTCATGGCCTGCTCCATACCCAGCAGGATGTGCATATCTTCATGGAGGCAAAGAAGACACGCCGTGCCTCTTCTCCGCACGCGATCGGGCGGGTCCCGAGTACCCCCACGAGCGAACTGGGTCCAATCAATTAAGTGTCCAACAAGGTGCAACGCCGCTGAGCTGTGTGGCTGACCGAATCAAATTCCCCTGCTCCGACACGCCTCGCAGTTATTCTTTGATGCCCACGATGTCCACCTAGAACTCTCGCGTGGCCGGCGTCATCGGAGGTTTTAAGAGAGGCGCGTCACCCTCGCCAATCCCTTCGCAGCTATCACATTTCTGATCACGCAGCCCCGACTAGGGTTGCAGTCAAATTCACGACAGATGTCCATACATTCGTCTGAGCAGCTGCGTGTCCGGATAGCCCCTTCCCAGCCTTTTCTTTCTCGCTTATTGGACATGTCCGGATGCTCGAGTCCAAGGTATACATCAAGCAGGCAGATCATGCGTCATCTTGTTGATCTTTTGAGCAGACATTGATTGTCCAGTTATCGTTGAGCACTTATTTAAAAGCGTCGCTCGATTGGTACAGCGGCGTCTCATCACCGTCACTCTGAAGGCATAGTCTGAAATCATGGTGTTTAGAGCTGAGCCCGACATGCGATATAATTAGTGCTAGAGGTCTTGTACACGCCATGTGATCCAGATCATGCATGGTATACCTTCACTGGCTTTGATAGAAGTTAGGCATTGCATGGAAAATGCCCTGAGATGCCGCCAACGATTGCTCACTCAAGTACTCGCGAAAGATCCTGTCGGGAAAGTTCGAAAGCTACGCAAATATCACTCGTCACGTCATTGGAATTAGAGGGGTCCCTCCGCCGGCGCCTAAACTTCATGCTGATATAGTGGCGCCGCTACAAGCCACAATGGTGCATTGAAATGAGAATCTCGATTAAAATGTAGCCTTCCCGTTAAATATGTAAGTTATTTAATGGCACGGCTCAAATACGAAGGCTGAAGAATCTCCGAGAAGGACGGTAGGAATTCAGTCATTTTGTGAAGCTTTGTCCGGACAGGATAAGCCCGACTGCGCTCTAATTTTATCTTATTTCTGCTAGCCAATATAGTAGAATTTTGAATAGTTGTAGGGCACGTGAAAGCGAAAGGTTCGCCAAGGTACAAGGTACAGGAATCTAATGAATCATATGGCTACATGACTTGTGCAACCGATGGCAGGCAGAAAATCTTGACCCGTCCTTCAATAAGATGCACTAAAATAATTTTACAATTGCTGCAGAGGGCTTTTTCCACATATCAGATCCTGCACCTTCTACGAGCGTAAATGCGGCGGACTCCCGTCTCGTAGCACGCCGATCCAGAGAATTGAAACCGGCAGCCACGTCGTCAGCTAGCAATGGTGAGCAGGACAATTCATTTTAGACAGCTTAAGTGTGACATATAAATGTGTGTTTGGTAGGAGCTCCGGCTACGCTCGACAATTGCTCTACAAACACAGCAGCGGAAGAACAAAATTGCAGCAAGTTACTGAGTCACTCCTGATGATATAGCAAATTGAATAGTGACTAGCGAGTACCTTCCTATGGCGAATGATTTCAATAAAACGCCTCATAAGTAGAACGCTCCATTCTAGCCTGCTGATTTCTTGCACGAGCAATCTATGAGTCACCTCCTGTTTACCTTTTGCTCAATGTCCGTGATTACTACTCATTGACTTAGCAAGTTCGAAGAGCTGTTCATGCCGAGGGCTCATGCCGCGCTACTAACCGAGCACCAGTTTAACGGAAAGAGCACAAGATAAAAAAAGCGGCTACCATAGGACGTCTGTGAGATGCTTATGCCGGCGACAACGGCATCTTGCGAAGCAGCTAACGTTACGTAGATTTCTTATCAGATATTACGGTAAAAATAAGGCGTGAAAAATGAGAGTCCAGCTGGAATGTATCAATCATGAATGTATGGCTCCGGTAACGGATATTTTCTACTTGACTGAGCAACAGCTGGGTCGCATAACGATTCCGAAGGTGAGATTCGGTTTCTCCAGGTCACGGGATGGGTGATTTCACTCGGCAAGCGCCGTCGCCGCGGCAGTGAGGAAATGCCGTCGACGCCCCTGCCGCCGAAGCCGCGGATCTGCCAAGGCCGACCATGTGTTTGAACATATCAGAGCATACCTGCCCGCGGCAAGAATGCTCTAACGAAAAGTTAATCTCCACGGATCCCGTAACCGTTATTTCCATCTGCTGCGCCTATGGAATAGGTACGAAATGAATACCCAATCATGGTAACCGCGCGGCCCAGGCCCTCAGTAGTCAATCACTTTCCCCGAGGAATCCATGGATTGCCACCTCTCCCGCAACCGAACGTGTTGAAAGGAGAATACAACCTGGCCAGGAGGTTCTACATGTACAGGAAGCATTCTACCTGAGAATTCCAAAAAATGCCTGCGCATACGTATCTACACGTATATCTACTCCTGATGACCGAAATACACTATGAAAACATGTAGGAGGAACTTAAATCCGCACTGTAGGAGTGAAGAGAGTATAAGTACAGAAGCAATACTGGTCGTATTTTATGCAGGCGTGAGAATAAATATCGGCATGAACATGAACATGAATGGCATAAGGTGAATGGCAAATCGAGGTTACAGATATGCAGTTGGGGTAGATTCTAATTGGCAATTTGAAGTTACACCTTCGGGTGTGTGCCGCTGTTTGAGTGCATCCTGTAATACGCGCGGGGAAGCGCTTCCGAAAGTACGGTTTGCCGGAATCCATCATCCCTCATTGCGCGGACAAGTTGCCCGTCTGGTGTGTCGAGTTGCATGTCAACAGGGCTGGACATGACAGAGGTCGGACGAGTCAAGACGCTCTCCTGGAATGAAACGGCTTTATATGAATAATGTGCACCAATATATATTTCATAAGATAGGCGCACCATGCTCTCAATCAAACATTCGCTCACTACATCGATCATGTCTTTGACCTGGCGACGAGTGTATACTGGCTTCTCTCCTGGCGCGGACAGTGCTGGAGGAACGGCACTCCACGGAGATCCGTCCGCGCGCACTTCTGTCGAGGGGTAAAATCCGTACGCGGCGGCTTGTTGCACATGAGTGGGAGGCTGCGTGTAGGGTGATGAAGATGCCGACGAAGAGCCCTGGAACTTGTCGCATCAGAACACGGCACGTTATAAATAGAATGAAAACACTCACGGAGGAAGAAATGCTCGGCCGGCGATTGGGAAAGACGTTTGGTGAAGATGACGCGTTTACATAACTGCCATCGAAAGACGATACGAGCGGCGGTGTTGGGGGCATAACTGCGCTTGATGAAGACAGAGCAGGCATCACTTGAGTGAAGTCGGATGCGCCGTAGCTGCCTAGATATCGTGATTCAGGCGAGTCAAAGGTCGAATAAGCGGAGGGAGGGGCAGCGTAACTACGTCCATCTAAGGATTGAGTTAACCCGCGTGAGCTCTCCAGCATGTCTGTTCCGTCTTTCCCGTACGGGCGTTCCATGGATTGAAGTGCTTTGTCATTGAATGTCCAAGAGTAGCACCCTGGTGCATGGCTCTGAAGTTCGTCTCTGCGAGAAAAGTGTGATAGATACACCTTTTTAGTTGTATCAGAATACGTACCTTGACGCAAAATCCTCGTTACAATTCTCGCACTTCAAGATAGAGCTTCTCGTATCTAAGAGGCGTGAGTGCTCAGGGTCGAGAGCAGTAGACAGGGTTATTGCTCACGAATCTGAAAGTGCCTGCGCAAGTTAGAGCGCCTGGTGAAGGGAGTATCACATTGGGGGCAATGGTAGGCGTTGTCTTTGATGTCGCGGCGGATGTTGTCGACGGGACTGCCAAACGAGGCGTTTTCAGACATGAGAGTCCTGCAGAATGTGGTGGCGGGTCGAAACCTTTGCGAGGGTACTTGTTCGCTGTATTTGAATGCTAATGGTTGCCGTGAGTTAATCTCATTGTGATAGATTATAGATAGGTTCCGTTCATCCAGATCCGTCCAATCTGGATTGGCCCACCATGTTCGGAGCTTTAGTGGAGTAATCATCGTGACATCAATATGTATGTCCGTCAGGTACATCGGGACTGCCGAACACATCACGATCGGTCTACTGAGATGCGAGTATAGGGACAATATTCTGTATACGTTACCTGTGGTCAGTTTGAGTCTATATTTCGCCTTCCTTTTCCGGAATGCGTCGCAGCCGCCATTAGAGGCCATTTATGGTGAAGTAACAAGGAATTGGTTTCTCATAGAGAGCGTAACGGCAAAGTTCTTAACTTGAATTAGATCGTGTGTATTTTGAGACCATAGAGGCAAATCTTGTAAAAAAGGTGCTGACATCGCTAAGCAAGAGGGGCGCCGTTTAAAATGACCGTGCTTTTCATGTGAGGATTTGCGCAACTCAATGTACATAGGGGTCATTCAAGTCGATGACAGCCATGTATTAGCAATGCAAGTTGGAGGTCCCATAGCTACTTTTCTCATACTTTTTTCAGAAAGGACATCGATTATCAGCTTCATAAATATCACTGCCTTATTAGAAGAACCGGGTCCAGGCTGTCTACATTTGGTCTAAATCTGTGGACTTGCGAGGAAAGCAGTTACATCATCTACCACACCAGAATGACAAGGTATTTCTGGGTGACAGAGAATGACCAATCAAGAATACATATTTAAACATATCCGAGGAATTAGGACGAACGGTGACGAACTGAGCCGTGGAGCGGCATCGCGGCCATAGTTACTCTTTCTTGAAGTAAAATCACTCATATTTCTGCGGAGTATGCGGTTTTTTTACAATACTTGAAACTGATGGTCGCAATTCACATCAATCGCCGAGAATGAGCTGCAGAGAGCAGGCCATTGAATTTACGACCGGCTCCGGCAACATATGTCAAGCTTTCCTTTTTAGGATGATCATCAGAAGTGAGCCGAATTTCATGGATTCGGCGAGATAGTATTTAGGGTTAATGTAATAACGGGAAGGCGTTACTTGATGCTGCCGTGGAGTGTAGATCGAATTATGAGACACAGAACCTTGCAAAGCTGACCGGCAATCGTAAAGAAAATATATAGATCTGATGGTGTGTTCGTCAGCAACGAGAAAAGCTGGACATTTAGCGCTTTCAGTGTTCACGGTAATACTAATAAAAAATCTAGCTCTGGCGCGCGGCGGTCCACTGATCTGTAAACTTCAAGTTTCTCGTTGTATATGAGCTCCAGGAATAGAATCTCAGTGAAGTGTCTCCTCACAAAATCATTGCAGGAGGATGAACTACGCTACAACGTGCCGCCGAGGCTTCTTTAACTAGTAGCTAAAGCTAGTAGGTGCGGTACACGAGAAATAGGATGACCAAGAAATTAATCAAAGAGTGACGAAATATTGAGTGAATATCCCTGGGCCCGTTTCATTTCATTTCCTAGGTCTCCTTCTTGCATTTCATGTACAAGCCTCCAGATAAGCCCAAGGGGAGTTAGAGCATATAGCCACAGGGAAATACATGTCTGCTACCACGTACAATATCCACGTACTGGTGAGGAAAAAGACAACAGTCCACCCAGAACGAGAGTCGTGGCAGGTGCCGGCCGAGATGCCTCTAGGGATCCAGAGCACTACCGAATTATAAAGTACCGCCGGTCCCCGACGGCGAAACTATAGGGCCCTTGAATGATATTACTTCTAAGTATAGATTATGTATGCTCTCTCGATACATCCATGAGGGTCAAGAGCATTTCGGTGAGAGACGACGCAATGATTCAAATATTCACTCCCAAAATGACCTGAGCGTTCCGCCGCCGACCATGGCTCAAGCGCTCACGACCCAGCTCAGATCTCGGTTACACGAGTATCCACAAATGCTTTTATCAAGCCTTAGATCTGGACGGCAGCAAAAATCAACCCCAACATTGCACCAGCAGCGCGCCTATTTTTAAATTCTGTCAGTGCTCTTGCGACATCTAAATATAGCCTGATGTGCACATGTGCGTAGCACAAACAGCATACTCCAAATGTTTACACCTTGTTTGAAGGTCAGAACGCAGGAGGCTCCCGGCGGAACGATCGCAAACTTCATGTCCCACTTCCAGATCCATTCCACCCTTAGCACACCCCGCCGGCGGCACGCTTGCACGCAGAAAAGGCATTCAGTGTCCATGTATATATCTAATAGTACAGTTGCAATTCGCCTCGCGGCACAGTCGGGATTGGTAGAGTAAATATACAGATATTACATGATGACAACAAACAGCCAGGATATGCAGGACGGATGGTACAGTACAAATAGAGCGGGGTCACGAATGGGCTCCGCGGATACCAGCGGTGCTGTCCCAGGCAGGGGAACAGGAATAGAAGACCGCGCTCTCCAGGGGAGGAGTGTCTGGCAACCTGCCGGGCATGTATATGGTTGGGGAGAAAGCGGAATCCGTGATATAGAATGGGCAGGATGGGAACTGGGGGAGAGAGACGCGGAAATCCAAGTTTGGGGATGGTAGATTTATGAAGCAGGCGAAGAGGCCGGAGTTAGAAGGGAGGGAGGCATATGGGGACCAAGGGAAAAGGCGGTTGGAGAATTTTGGGGGCATTCTTATCTACAAAGCAGGCAACGAAAAGGCGAAGAGAAGGGGGTAAAATGGGGATGGGGCGGGGAGGCATAAGAAAGGAAAGGGTGAAAAGAAGAGGATAGGTAGGCATAAGATCGACTATGCTCGTGTACAAGGAGATCCATGAGGAAGAAATCAAGACGCTTCACATGGGATAGAAACAGGAATAAAGAGAATAAAGGAGCGCGAAGCACCTCACTCGCCGAGCTATTTGTCGGCATCTTCCAGCGATATGAGGGCATTTATGTCTGCCCACGTAACCAGAGGAATAGCCCGCACGCCCCGAATTTGTTGAAGGAGGGGCAGCTCGACATGCGAGCCGGCTTCTCCCTCTGCTCCGGTAGGCGAGGATACGATCTCCGCCCCGTCGATGTCTGATTTTTCCGAGGCGGCGCTGACGGGGTTCTCGCCATCGTCCGGTACAGCCACGGCCGCCTCATCCATCTTGACGCGCTTCTTCGGCGACGGCGGTTCTGGTCCCAGTGCGTCATCCAGCTCTTCGCTACTGCGTTTCCGCTGCCGCACAGGCTCCAGGACTAGCGTCGGCGGGGCCAGGCCAGGGGCAGCTATCACGGCATCCTCGTCCGTCGACGGATACACGGGATCCGTGACCCGCGCGCGCTTCGGCGACGTGCCGCACTGTTCGAACTGCGCGGTTCGAGCGGAAGCGATGGTATCATGGGCGTAGATTTCCTCGGGTGCCATGTCTTCCAGCTCGTCGGAGGACCGCTTCCGCGGGCGCTCGGGGGACAGCTCCGGGCCGGGGGACGGGGAGTACCGGTATTCCACCGCCGGCGCGGCATACGGTGACAGTTCTTCATCCTCATCGTCCTCGTCTTCGTCGTATTCCAAGTCCGAGGCTTCGTAGTCTATCTCCTCTTCCCCGTCGCCGTCTAGGTCGACCTCGGATACCTCCTTCAGCTCAATCTCCGCAGCGTCAATGGAGGGCTTTGGCCGCACCGCCGGTGTTGGATAGATGGCATGCAGGATCGGCGGAGAGGGTTGTTGTGAAGGGACAGTAGGGGGGCAACTGGTGGCATAGACCATCGTTCGCGCAATCATTTCCGCTTGCTTCGCGCGCTCGCATATCGAACAGCTGCAGTGATAGAGAGGCGAACAGGCTTCTCGCCAGACCTGGACAAATAGATACGCTGACGTCAGATTGAAGACATACTTGGTCGAAAGAGGAAAACGTACAGCTTTGATCGCATCCATACTGTATTGAGGGAGATGAGCTACAGTCACAGGAACATACGGAATCGTGCCCAACAGTCTGGGCGGCGACTTGACGGGATCAAATGGAATAAACCGTGGCCTCGAGGAAAGCATCTTTTCTTTCCTCTCTACCGTCGATGTCAGTTGCGAATCCTTCTTTGAGGACTCGAGGCCGTCGTCTCCCAGCGGCGGGGGCGAAGGTGTTGTCTGTAACGTTGTCGTTGACAATACCGGACTCGTCGCAGTGGAGGACCCATGTGTCGACGATGACTTGGCGCTGCTGCCACTACTACTTGATGACGTCGTCGAGTCCGAGTCCTCTTCTTTCCTGCTGCTCTCGACACCCCCCACAGAGACAATCAGTGATCCGTGATCGTCACTTTGTCGGCGCAAACTTTCTTCGTCCTCGTTACGCTTGCGCTCTACCCAGTCGACACCGTCATACCACACGCCCTCTTCCTCGCGAAGCAGGCGCATCACATCTTCTAGCGTCATCTTCCGTGAGATCTGGGCCGGATCCGGGAATCCTCGGGGCGTCGGGACCTGCGATTCCATCACAATCTTGCGCACGATGTTCTTCATCGGCGGCCCGAGAACCTCCCGTATGGCCTTCATATGTTGAAGGTAAGCTTGCTCACAAAGCTGGAACGACGGCGGGATCTCGCCGAGGATCGTTGCCTTCAGTGGATGTTGCGGCTCCTCGCCCGTCAGCGAATCCATGATCTCGGGCTCGCGCGCCCATGGGCAAGGATGCACCGTAGCTACGACGGCGGCCTGGCCAAGTACCCGGTTACCATACCAGATATCCGCGGGGCTCAACCAATGCCCGTCCAAAATCCGGCGTCGGGCCCAGTGGGCGAGGGAAATTTCGCGGACTTGCGCCGAGCCGGAGACGAATGCGCCGTCCCGGTCGTCTTCTGATTCGTCCTCCTCTTCTTCTTGAGGGTTGTTATAGCGTTGCTCGTTCTTCTGAGAAGCCAACAGCTGGTTTCCGAGGTCGGCGTAGTTCGTGTTCATTCGCAACCAAAATTTCTCCCGAGCGAGCATCAATACGTCGGCGATGGTGCCCTCTGCCAGTTCGAGGAAGTTGTCGATGCTTTGTCGTGCTTCCCAGTCATGACACTGGAACGAAGGACCACCGACAGCGTCGCGGTCTCGCGCGCTCCCACACGCTCGCCGCCAGAGCCATTCGGTACGGCATTTCCGACATGTCATCTCGACGTTCGGCCAGGAGTCCTCGTCTTCGTTTTCTACAATTCCTAGCTGCTGTTGGAGCTCATAATCCCGAGCGGTGGAATCGATTTTCATTCCCGGCGGTGAAAAGTCGCGCAGGCAGAGACCGCAATATGTCGTCCGATTCTTGTCGTGTTCTTTACAGAGAGGAATCGGCCCTAAGAAGGGGGCATGGGCTAGGCGTTTTGACATTGCCAAGCCTGTGTTTGAGGCTGGGTAGTTGATGCGGCAGATGATACATGAACACTTCATGATGTTTTTAAGGTGTTGATAAGGGGTAAGGTGTATGGGCGCTTGAGGGGCATTTGAGGACGCGTTAAGTTGGGGATTAGGGTAAATAGTGCTGTGATATATGAGGTGGTCATTGGGGTCAATGACGTGTAGTGCTTGATTCCAGAAGAAATGTTTTTCGACTGTGCAAAGTTATCAGCGATTGCCTTAGGCGGTGGATACAAAAATAAAGCGGTGATCATAATGGATGAAGAAGGGTCCCAACGTCACGGTGGCGTAAACACAGCGTGATACTGTCGGAACGATAGGTGGGTGGGATGTGCTGATGTCAAGGATGTCCTGCCGATGCATCAAACGCGACATGGTGGCTTCAGCACGGAACCGCTTGCTGCGGCATGGAAATACGAGCCCACGCGCTGCGGGCGATAAGATGCGCGATTCTTCAAGCTAACGCAACCCAACTACAGCTGAACAGCCCACGCTGACATGACCATCAACATGCACAGCATCGCGCTCGACAACGGCCCCGACAACGACAACGACGACGGTTCACGAAAGGAATGGAAGGAATGAAAGAAGATAGACTACGGAAGAGAACTCACTGGCTTTCCTCCATTCTGGACACACCGACATCATGCTCTTCTCTAATTCCTGCGAGTCGCGTATACACGTATATACTATCCTTGAGTACCAAAGCTTCCGTGCCTCCCATGTTTGCGGGCAGTAGTTGGTCGAAGCAAGTTCGTGTAGGTAAAAGCTGGCGATGATTCTGCGAATGGCCCATGAGCCCCGCCGCCATCGCGTGTGGTGGCATAGGATAAGGGCTGACTGACCTGATGATCTCCTCAGGGAGCTCGGGCCAGGATCGATGGGTGAGCTTGCCCTTGTATTGCGGCTGGGCAGCCGCGAGCACCAGTGCGTGAACTACGCTTGCCATTGTCGTCGGGTGTCGAGCACGGTGGTCAGTGCGCAGATTTTCGGCAGCGTATGGGATTTGGTCACGGATGATGAACAGGGAAAACGTCACAAACAGACAACACCACTTGCTGAAGTCTATTATCAACCTTCCCACGCACAGACCCGCTCCTTCCCCATCCGGTGAACAATGGCCCACCACCTCCCTTTCCGTTATATGTATTCGACGGAGAACAAGGACTACAATTCCAGGAGTACTCGAATTGAAAAATAAGCAAGGAAACTATAATACATGGGCCTCGATCACTGTCATTTGAGTCCGATATTAATATTCATCTCTTTTACCTTGGCCATGTGCCTTGCTATGTAAATGTTTAAATCCGTTCTCAAATAGGGACTGGACGTGGGCAAGTTGTGGCCGATTAACAGGCTTTCGATGATTCAGTGCAGGAGAGAACCGGATTTTCACCGGCATCCACCACCTTGTCGGTGAGGGAATCAAAAGTATAAATTATGCCCCTCTTGGCAATATTGAGCCCGCTAAATTGGTCGTGGATCACGATCGTCGTTGCTTTGAACTAATACACATATGACGCTGAAGCTACTTATACCTACCGCGCGGCGCGAATTATAGGACAAAATCGTAAGCAATGTAATAGTCACCGCAGGTCATGTAAATTAGGATCTCATCCCCGTGTTTGCATCCCTCGAATACTCCCATGAGAAGTTTATGTTACAGTTGGGTATTGGTTAGGTATTTATGTTCAGCAGGCGCCTGTACTATTCCCTCGTTCGTATAGCCTGCATGAAGGTCGAGACCGAGAGTTTCTTTGTCGGAGGAAACCCTGGATTACAGGACCTGCATAGTACTGATGCAAATTCTCGAAAAACTTTGCGCCCCTTGATCCAACAACTGTCGCATTATTTCCCATAAAATAACTCTACAACAACGTAGAACAGTTGGACTTTTGTATTCGAACTACTTACATTTTGGGGTCTATATGTTCACGTTGACCACTTTCAAACACGGTATACTAGCGACTGCGTGGATCTTAAGTAAATCCCAAAATATGACACGAATTGTGCACAGGCAGATTTTATGTACTACCTGAACACTATCAGAAGGACACTGGAAAAATCACTGCGCTCCTCCAAGGTCCGCATCAACCCTCGTGCCCCATTCCCCGCCGTAGTCCGCGGACCACCCTGATTTCGTGCCACTGATTACCCTGCACTGCCGATCAGTGTCGGCATGCAGCGAGCTGAGCTGATCTACAGACAAGTTGATCATGCCGGATAACTGACATTAATGTCTTCCCTCGCGTTCCACAGGCCGCTTAGCGTGGGCGCGGTCCCGGAGCAAGTTTGCTCTTTGCGTTCGCACAATTTGAACTTGAAAGCGCATCTCCGCACTGAGAAATAAGTAGGTGCGTGCATCACGTCTGCCAAACGGCCGCAGCCAGAACATGATCAGAACTGATATTTTCCACATGATACAGACCCGGAGCGCATGAGTCTGATCTCAAGTAGACACCGTATGCACCAGGCGCAGCTAAGCTTGTGATGTCTGGGCCGCCAGCACCGCATCAAGCATTGGAAGGCGCCGTGCGACGATAGGGTGCTCTGGGTCCTGTGATTTATTTTGACGCACAGAACGGAGTAAACGACGGCGGTGCTTGTTTTTCAAGGCAGCTGTTCTCACTTCCTCGATCTGGGTCGATCACGATTCGCAGGTATTGCGTACCTCTGGCATGATACCGTTGATAACAGCCCAATAATTTGGCTACGCTTCACCGTAATTATATATGGGAGTCAGACACGCTCTGTACAGTTTACCGTGCGCACATTGGTGTGCAAAGTTAGCCGTCTTTCCACCGAGATCAGCGCGCGAATCCACGAACGCATTCTCGAGTAATTTTCAACGTCGCCCATGGTATCGCCCCTCCTAGTACAAATAATGTGAATTTCCAAGTCTAGCTATATCCGGTGATCACCGTGCATTTGTCTTTGCAAATGTTATTCACTCCGCCTACGAACATTTCATACTAACAACGCTTGACGACTACCGACAGCTAGTCTCATACCCTTGTCTCATGCCCATCCTCTCACGACCTTCCCAAACCGACAGCGTAACACCACCTGCTTCCCCATACGATTCCAACGTAATTATCCTCAAAATAAATACCCCCCCCCGCGCAGGTAAGGCCGCGCACTGCTGCGAGCGTGGCTAGCTGCGGCTGCACCGCTCGCTTCCGCTGCGGTAATCAAGGTGCCCGCCCCCTTGCCGTAAGTGTTACAGTGTGCGTGCCTACTTGCCTGTAACACATCATGGCGCTAGCGGTGTGACCTGAGCGCCAGCGGTCGAGCGTCAAGGTAGCGGCCCGCGGGAATGCATTTAGCAACCTTACGCTGCCAGAAAGTTCATGGTCCGCAGCTTATCGTATCAAAGCAAGGAAAACAGACTGGTGAGCTCTGGCTCAAGAAGGTCGATCAGGGCTTTCAGATCCGGACATTGAGTCTCTTGCTCTGTTTATAGATGATCATAGTCAATTGAATCGAATAGCCTTAGATGGCCGACTCAGCACTGAACAAAACTAGTGCTGTAAGTCTTGATTGAGAATAACAACTCAATAATAATTGGAGAAGTATCGCTCACGCATCTTGGCAAGCCTCGCCATCAGTAAGGACCAGAACTTCGAAGCGGCCAACAGAACCCTTGAGCATAAATATTCTCAAGCTACAATAGTTCTGACCCATCATGACAAGGCCTGTGGAAGCGCTCACTTTCCCGCTGTTCTGTGGCAGTTTGAATAACAAAACTATCCAATAGGCCGGTCTTTATGTTGCTCGCAAGTTCCTGCCTAATCCTTCACAGTGCGCTGCTGTAATCTCCGCCTACCATGCGAGGGAATTCGCCTCTGGTAAAATGTGGCGTTATAACGGAATTCAGAAAAGATCACTTGCTTGAGTTGGTACTATCACGCGCAACGGAATGCAAAAGTGATCTAGTAATGCAAAACGCACTCTACAGAACGCAATTCTTGGTCGTTTTTCGAGATTATTTCAGTTTCCGGTGCGCCTGGACGTGGCGCATAATTCCTTAAAATTTTATGAGGCCAGTTTCCCTAGTTGTTTTACAGCTGCTTCATCTATTCCTAAAAATACACTTTTCAGATCAATATTCTTGCTGCTTTGGTGTTTCCGCCATGTTAAAGCATGAAATTGCTCTAAGATTTTGACCAGACCATTGACTACATAATACCTATTGACCCATAAATTTTTAACTCCTCTTACAAGTGTGATTGATAAACAGGAAGGTAGATAAGATGATGATATGCATGTTGTCACAGATTTGTCACACCCCAGGCAGTGAGACTAGCGTCACGATCTATGTCACGCAACCGTTTTCCACTTGCATTCATATAGCTGGGAGTCTATAAGTCRAGGTACRAGCAAAMATRCAGTATTTATACATGCTGGAAATTTTTCAAAAATTTCTGTGSGTGGAAAGAGGCGRAAATTACAAAACAGTAGGAAATGTTAATATAAAAGTGTATTTTTAGGGATAGACAAAGCAGTTGTAGAGCGACTAGGGCAATTGGCTGCATGAAATCCAGAGGTATTATGCGCCACGTTTAGGCGCACCGGAAACTGAAATAATCTCGAAAAACGACCATGAATTGCGTTCTGTAGAGCCCGTTTTGCATTACTAGATCACTTTTGCATTCCGTTGCGCGTGATAGTAGTGCTTCTTGATTATCACGCATTTCTATGCTTCTAATGAATGGCATAATGAAATGGTGCGTAATGATCGACCTATTACCACTGCGGTATGATTCTATGGGTCATTGAACGGGTGAATTTGTGATAACTTGAAAACACCCCCTCCCAATATCAGCGCCCATTTGTTAGTTATTCAAATGTTATTTGGTAGATGCGGTCATTCACTACAAACATGTCACCCGCTGTGCAATCACCTAGACCATCTAAATTTGCCTTTTTCTCCTTGTAACACAACGATTTCACGTCTAAAAATCAGACCAGAGCCGAAGCTAGACAATCCTTTCAATCTGAGTCGAAGGGTTTGAACATTGAAGATGGAACATGGATCGTTTCAACATTCGTTCCTCCGAGGACAAGCTGTGCCAATCGTATGCAATTTCAATTGCCGCTAATTTGTCCGGATTCTGAATCGTCCATCAAATGCATCATATCATCCCCCTTGCACAGTGTACACGAATGTCATCGCCGATAATCTGCCGAGAAGCCGGTGTGGTCTGTCTGCTTCGTTCATGGGACATCGCTGTGAGTACGTTTCTTCTGCTCTGAGAGGGCCGTCTGTCACTTTCTGATGAATCCCAGTGGAATATGATGCATTCAGCGACTCCGACTGTGTATTCTACCACCGCCCGCATTGCACCGATAGCATCCACGGGGCGATCCTTTCGGGGACGGACATCCAGCGAGGCGCTGCTTTCGGTGGACTTTCCATCAAGTTTCACCCCTTTTTGACGGCAAGCTATCCACACAAACCTGACTGCCAAACAAGTTTATATACCTCTGCTGGAGTCGCGCCGCAACCTCCCTAACGTCGTCCACTGATCCTGGTCAGATTGGTCTCGCGGAAGGCAATGGCCTACATGACCTCACTCCCCTTCGATCTCATCTTGACCATCTTATGTATCCTCCACTCCCTTGAAGGCACTATTGCTAATTCCGTTCCTTACCTCAATCCCGTGAGCATTCCATAGCCTGCTATGTAATTAATGATTAACCACACGTCCATGTCTTCAGGGATTCGAGTTCAACTTTAACAAGGCCGACCAACAGCTACCTATTCCGTTAACGAACCAGTGCGATGAGATACATATATCATGGAGCAGGACTGTGAACGAAAATGGGTGCGTCTACTTGTGGTCCGTTGGCGGAGGGCCGCTCTGATTATCGAGTTACCAGTCCGTCGCCCGTCGCGCCGTACTTCATGCAGGTGTATAACTCGGCGTCGTCTGTGCCGTACGTGGTCGATGCAGGATTTGGGCCGTCATTTGTGCGTTATAATTCTATCGCGCCCAGCCACTGAACGAACTTCGGCCGTAATCATTCAGGATTGGACAGTACCCTTCTCACCGAATACCCAATATCAAACCTGCATGGTGCGCTATTATTATTGGGCGACTGCGCCTTTTACTGATATTTCTACACACAAGTTCGACGCTAACGGCGTGTCTGGCGGTTGCCAGGCGATATACACAATGCTCCCCAACGGCACGACTACCAATTCCACCCCGTCATGTCATTTACCCGTATCGCCTGCTGCCTTGTTAGTATCAGCAGTGGTTCCCAGCGGTCCCATGGCGCAATACAGCCAAATTAATCAGGTCGGTGCCACATTTTTACCATTTGCATTTCCTCAGGAACTAAAGCAGCTGTAGTGCGAGACACTTTCAGTGACTCCCAAATCTGGAAGCCCTCCCTTTACACTGACGGTGTGTGCCATCATACGTCGTATTTATAGATCCTGTCTCATCTATGGACTGAAGGTTTCTCCGGAATCACATCCCCCGTATAATATTACCTCAAATAACATGAATACTATACCCTGGACGGTGTCTGTGGTACGTTCACAGGAACCGGGCAACGAGAGCTCTACTAATCGTCCCGCAGCCTGTTGGGTTCAAGTTTTTCATCATGCTCTCCAGCGCTGATGGGCAGCTGTGGGCGAATGGTCCGATGTCTGTGGGTGGGCTAGGCAGCAGTAGTTGCTTTGTGCCTGGAATGATGTGAGTTTGTGTGTGTGTCGCATCTTCACAACTAAAACGTGCATATGTTTATGAAGAAGAAAAAGTCTTCTCGAAAAGGCTGTAGTGGGAGCCAGTGTGGGTGGGCTTGCCGTGGGCTTTGGCGCTGGACTGCTCGCCTTCTTTGTATTCTTCAGAGCCAAGAATAGAAGGCGCGCACCATCCCAGCAGTTCTTTGGGGCAGATAGGAATAGGGACTACTCTGCCGCCGACAGTCCGACAAGGCCATTGAAAGCCCCCCCTTCAACGTCAACACTTGGACGCTCAACGTCATTTGGTGCACTATCCTCTGTCCCCTCTGACTCAACACATACTACCAATTCCATCCCCTTGACACCAACGACTGCCGCACGACACTCGGTAGTTTCTCGACCGCCACTGCCGCAAATTCCCGTAATGTCTAACCAACGAAATTCTCAGAGACAACGGTCAGCTTCGAGAGAGCCCTATACCGCGGTCCCTACAGACACAAGTCCAATGCGAACTGAATACCCTGCCGACATTAAACAAGCGCTGCCTCCAAGTGACACTTCCATTTTCTCCAGAGACGATACCGCGTCGTTAGCTTCCTCGTCAAACACCCATATACGCACTACTGGGCGGCCACTTTCCACCATTTCCCGCGCTCCAACATACGTTCCTCGCTCTACCCATCTACGAGGACCGGCGCATACTATCGAGGAGGCTGAACCCTCACCAGAATTACCACCCGAATATGGTCGCCATACAGACGACCCTCATTTAAAATATGCCCCCTCTGTCCTTTCCTCTGGCAACCGGTTCTAATTCCGTGGCAAGTTTCGGATCTAATTTCTTTCTTTTCCCCTCACCAACCATGTACACAACAGCACCGTTACGACCTTCGCTGCCACACCTCCTAGCATACTTAGAAGTTAGTACTACACCCGCTCTGATCTCTTTCAGATTCTTTCGCGGCTTATAATTATTATGATGGCAGGCCCACTGGTACATGGATTATACATGTACTTACGTTGAATAGTGCCATATAGCTTTCCGATTTGACGACAATGGTATTGTCTTAATTCCTAATTGCATGACACCGCCACTTCGCATGATGAATATGCTTTTTGCTCAGTGCTTTGGCGTATGACAGGCGTATGAGGTCCTGTGATATTGCTGTGATATGCGGAAAATAAACCGCGGCCGTCGGCTACTAGGCTTGCGACGGAAAAATCCTTTTTTTCGACTTCATTTCTGCTGGCACATTAAACATATTTCCCCAAGCTTGCCCCAAGCTGGTCTCGTTCTTGCCTTTAGACCGTCGTCTGCTGCTCATCTGTAGAACTTTGACGTCCTAGTATTCGATACCCCGTTCAAACGGTAAAGAACCGTACAAACAACCAAGCGCGACTATCTACGAAAGATCCAAACTCCGCACTCCGCCCGGCCCACGCACGCACACTGTGCGCCTTCGGTCGAATATTTGCGTCATCATCGACATTCTCCGTCTAACGTCACCCGACGCGTCGAACGCGGCCCGGCTAGGTGACTTGAATTCTCACGGAATAACGTGACCTTTCTCGGAAAAATTCAACCAGTTTTCTTTCGTCCAAGCTTGACTTCCTCCAACCTACCACAGCCTGCTCGAGCATTGCCCTATGACTTTGAGAACCATGAAAAAAAGTCAGCTCACCTGCCAGGGACACGAACAATACTTCTATCTGTCTTGTTCTGGTCCCGGCCCGGGGCTTGCCCTTGCCCTCATCCTCCCTGCTCTCATTCACCTTTGAATCTATCTAGCGACGACATGGCTTATTGGGCACTGCTGTGGACACCATGCACTACAATGAATATTTTGAGAAACTAGGCACACGCATTCTCTCAGTCAAACCCTGGATTATTAGAACTCTATTGGACTCTTCCTGTCTGCGCTCGACGATCGACGGACATACGTCGGTCGAAGACAGGATAAACGCTGGGAGAAGCATTCGCGGTAAAGCGTGCTAATGCTGGAGTTCAGTGTCTGGGTGCTACCTGTTCTTTAATCCGTCAAGATCAATAGGGGTGCAGATCTAAGTTGCGTGAAATGTTTGTTCGTATGCTCGTGATTCCGGATACTCCCCATAATCTAATGATCCACTCCTCCGTCAACGTTTCAACCCCAATGTAAACTGAGTAACTTGTCTTCGGGTGATTTCCGGGCTCGGTTCTTGCACCATATGCACATGTTTGACAGCGACAGGAAGTCATCGCTGCCTGCGGCCCACATGATTGACACCATGACCTCTGCATCTTCAGACTTGAGTTGGCTTGGGCCTGTCTTATAAGGCGAGACACAGGTCACGGAAATTCAATATTCAGTATCAGTCTCTTTCGCACTTCAAAATGATGCGCATATCGTCGATTTCCGTGGCCTCTGCTCTGCTGGGACTGTTACCCGCGGTTTCAGCACAGGCCTCGCTTTACGGTCAATGTATGTATTTTATCCCTCACTAATTTCCTTTGGCTCTAATGATGATGCAGGCGGTGGTATTAACTGGACCGGGGCCACGACGTGTGTCTCGGGGTCAGTAAATTATGGTTATACTAGTCGTGCCTATTGCTAATATTGTTTTCTTAGATCTGTTTGCACTTTTTCGAATCCGTGTATGATATCTTGAATTCCTATGACTATGGAATACATTGCTGACGCTTATTGATAGACTACAGTCAATGCTTGCCAGGAACAGCCAGTACTAGTTCCTCCACCACCACACCGGTGTCAACGACCACCACGTCGGCCACCACAAAAACGACCGCGACAACGACTAGCACTGCAACCGGTTCCACGCCTACTTCTGGTGGTCCTAATTATTGGTTCAACTTGTGAGAGCGTTGATAACTTGACCTCTTCGTCGCTGATGTGTCCTCCTGGATCTCAGCGGGGACTCGTACTCCCAAACGGGTTTCGACATCAGCGGCCCTTTACCCAACAATGCCAACCCTATCGGCAACCCACCCTTCCCCGGGTACAGTGCCACCGGCGGCGCGAACTGGGTCGGCTACCTCACGGCCACGAATAACAACTCCCTGCTGTACACCTACAACTACGCTTACGGCGGTGCGACCATCAATGCGAGCCTTGTCGCTCCGTATGAGCCGACTGTGCTTTCTGTTGTCGACCAGGTCAATCAATTCATGACCACGGTTGCAAGCAAGCCACCGTCTACGCCCTGGACAAGCGCCAACTCGCTCTTCTCGATCTGGATCGGCGTCAACGACATCGGAAACAGCTACTATGAATCGGGAGACCGCGGAGCGTGAGCTGTCAGTTCTCTTTTTTAATACGCTTGGACTAACGGTATCTACTCTCAATAGATTCTCCGACACGCTCCTCGCCAACGAGTTTACCCTAGTGCAGCAACTGGTCCGTCCTGATATCCCGCGCCTCAGCTTAATATTCATCATGTACGTAGTACAATGCTGGTGCAAGGAACTTCCTCTGGGGAAACGTTCCGCCCATCGATCGCTCGCCATTGGTGCGCCAAGATATTGTCTTACCAAACCGGTAACAGGTATTCATATCCCTTTTACCACAGATGATTGCGCAAGGGGCGTCGGCTCAGGCCGCTGAGGCATCCGTCATCGCTGATTTCAATAGCCGTCTCGCTACCAAAATCGCGCAATTTCAAGCCAACAACACCGGAGTGCGTGTGGCCTTCTTTGCATATGTATAATATATGCTTACTGCTGCTCTTTTCCAGGTCAAGACTTTCTTATGGGACGCCAACGCTCAGTTTACCACTATCCTGAACTCGCCCACCACTTATGGCTTCCAGGACGCCACATCGTACGGATCGACTGCCAATATGTTCTGGGGGTAAGCTCTGTCATTTGTTTACGTTGGAAGTATCTGACTAACGTTAACATTCTATGCTATTCCAGTAATAACTACCATCCGAGCAGTGAGTGGAATAGTGTTGTTCTGTATTCTAACGTCTAACATCTGCGCGCAGCATACGCGAACGTATTCTTCGGACAAGAAGTCGGCCAAGTGGTCCTCGGTAACACCATCTGGTAAAATAGCCTCGTAATTGTTTTTAGTCCCTTTTGAACCTCAATACACACAAACCTGCCTGACGCGTTGAAGTGATGAATAATCTTGCGGTATGAAGAAAGTAGAACGAACAAGGGACCAAGTATTTGGTACTTAGGTGCGGCATACTGGTTTTGCGAGGCCTACTCCAAGCCTACTCAATGCTCATCAATGCATCAAGATTGAACGGTACACCAACTTTCTTTACTTATACTGAACTGAAAAATAATTCAGACAGGGACTTGTTGAGCTCGCAGTGTCGCGGAAGTGACTAAAAAACGGTTTGGTGGCTAACCAGTAAACTTCACGACGATGAACAGCGTCATCCATAGCATCATGACCTCCGGACAGGAGAAGCATTTCAACCCACCGACGCAGACCGTCTCGGAAGTCGCAGCGGTCGGGTCCAACACAGGCTCAGACCACTCATCCAACCGAGTCAGCCTGCCTTCATTGGGAGCCTATATAAGCGCTCCCTTTCGTCCCATATTCTTCATCAATCCACCGTCCACACCAAGTACCAGCTGCGCTGTGTCCTGGTAGTACCACTCATAACCCGCACTTCATATCCAACTCGCCAGACCGCTCCAATCTCCCGCTTTTGTCGTCTACGCCCTTCACCCGTTACTAAACTTACACCCGCACTCGTACTCAGCCCAGTATGAAATTGACCACCAACCTCGTCTACCTCTCCCTCGGTGCGCTCTGTGCACTCATGCCCGTCGCGCAGGTCGCAGCGGGTGACGATAACACCGGCTCCCCTTCCGGGCCACCCGGCCGCCCCGGGCAACCCGGACAACCTGGACAACCTGGACAATCTGGATGGCCCGGACAACCTGGACAGCCCGGACAACCTGGACAACCCGGACAACCTGGACAACCTAGCGGCGGCAAGCCCGACGGTGGCAAGCCCGACGGTGGCAAGCCCGGCGGCGGTAGCGGTAGCTGGGGAGGTCCGCACGGCGGCAATGATGACGGCCATGGTGGCGATCACGACGGCGGACGCCCGCCGCGGACGAGCTGCACCACCTCATGGGGACCGCAGCCCACTGGCACCCAAGTCCTCTGGGGACAATGTGCGTCGTGCTTCGCTGCTCTCCCCTCCTCCTCTCCAGTCGATTGACATTGCATTTCGCGCAGGCGGCGGGTTCTACTACACAGGAACGACGAAGTGCCCGGATGGCGCATACTGCCATAAATTCTCGGACTGTACGTCTGATCCGTCTACATATTCGCGCGCCGCTCATTCCTATTATACACAGGGTACTCTCAGTGCAACCGCAACGGCCAATAGATTGTTTGAACGCGCAAAATCCGACTTGTTGAGCGATCGGTGATTCGGTAGTATGCAGGGGCGGAGTGCCCGGATTGATCACATAAAATTGTATAAAACCCATCCTTGAGCATAAATATACCTTTGTCTCGGTTGAATACTTGGTCTGATCTCGAGGTACATGTCACTTCCCCCTGCCATAGCCGGCCATTCGGACGTCAGTACATTGCTCCGACACAGTACACTTGGCGGGCGCTTGAAAGTGATCTCTTCTGCGTAACCGCGCATGGAAGGTCAGGCTTGCCAACCCCGGATTGCACCTCCCATTTCACCGATTGTGCGTCCCAGTCTATATACCGCGCACATATTATGACGAGCTAGTGAGGGGTGGTATTCCATCGGAATGCGGGTGTGTGAATAAAATATAAGTATTATAAGTATGCGCGGACAGACCGTCAGGCGCGCAGGAGAAATTCCACTCGCCCCGGCGCTCTATGCCTTCGTCTCCGCGGGAGCGGGCGCAGACCCACCTACAGAAGGCGCGGCTCCATCCGGCGGGGGGCTCGGCTCCTTGCCGCGGAACTGGTCCATCGCCTCCCACAGCGTCCCGGGAACCTGGGCGGCCATCGCCGCCTGGTCCTGCGCGAGCAGCCGCTCGAGCTCTTCCTTGTTGTCTTGCAGGTACTTCATCTCGTTGCGGTAGTGCTCCTGGGCTTGCATGCGCTTCGTTTCGAGATACGTAGGTGGAGGTTGGTCTTTCGGGTGCGATGCGGACTAAAGAAGAGTAAGCGGAGAGCAAGAAGCGACAGAGGGAACATACACCAGATAGACCAATCATGGAGCCGAAGGAAAGCCCGCCGGAAGCCTTTTTGCCCTTCTTCTCCTTCCACTCTGCGATATGCTTCGTCTTCATTTCTGCCTCGACCTTCGCGTATTCCAGGGCAATATCTTTTCCGGCGTACGCTTTCAGCACGCGACGCACGTCCTGGGGCTTATAGATGGCGATGGCTAGTACAAAAAATCTCAGTCACGCTCGGGAATTCCTAGTTTGGTACCCACATTCAAGGAAGGGGATTATGCCGACGAGGCCCTTGTCCTTGGGATCGCCCTTCCACTTGGGAAGGATGATCGCGTTGTCGGTGTCAGTGGAGGTGTGTTCTGGATCGGTGTCCAGTAGGATTACTTTTGAGAGGTCACGGTTCAGGTAGGACAGATCTTTGACAATTTTGCCATCGACCATGCGAGTCGCCTCGCGGAATAGACGATATGTGATGAAGAACCCATATCTGTCAAGTTTGTCCACGATAGGGTTACCGGTCTACGGAGGGTAAGAAAAGATCACCAGAAGGATCAAGCACATACATAAGATGGTTGGGTGCTGAATATGACCACTTCGTAGAATTGGGAGATATAGGCCAGGAAATAGTCAACCCCGGGTCGTTTTGCCGTTCGCCAGCCGTGGTTACGCTGCAAATATGTTAGTCGGGAACATGGAATTCTTGACACTACACATACATCCCATGTTGAGGTAATCAGGAGATCATCAAGAGAGAGGAGGAGAGTATACGGCTTTTGATGCGGGGCGGGTGCGGGTGGTGGGAGGAGCTCAGGCCAAGCTGGCTCGCTAAAGTACTGCACACATGTTACTCGACGTGTACTCCTGGACAATTGCGCGTCTTACAGCAAACAGTGATGAGAAGCGCTCCTTTGTGCGGCCCCACCGCGTCGTAGGGATGTCCTCCGGTTTCTGCGCGACGTTCAGCAGACACTTTGAGAATCTGGAGCATGCGTACGATTTTCTTGCCCTTCAGCTCGTCCTCCTCCCACTCGCGGCCCATGTAAATCGCCTGCGCCGTGAACCCGAGCGTCAGCACGGCAAGTGAAACCCGGCTCATGAACCGCCGCTTGCGCTCGTTCGTAGACAGCGACCCCTTCGAAGACTTGGCGCCTGTCGTCTTCGCCTCGGGTTCGTACTCGGGAGGCGAGAAGTCGAGCGTTGGCACAGTCGACAACGGTGCGGCCTCTGCGGCGTTGACGGTGGGTGTCGGTGGCTCCACTGGCGCCGCCGGTGTCTCCGCGGGTGTCGCCGCTGGCGCGGTTTTGGGTGCACGCTCGGCAGGTGTCGACTTCACCCGTTTCGAGTGCGGCTTCTGTGACATGAACCGCACGGGATGGGCCAGTGCCCGCCGTGGGATTGTCCTGGCGAAAAGGGAGAACATTACTGGACAAGCGCAAGGGCGTCGACAGTGGCAGTCGAAGTTTTTGGTTGGCCTTGTTTATTCCACATCCGGAATTTCGGTAAACAACGTCATTTCAGTCACCAGTGAATCAGGTACAGGAAAGTCTGAAGGTCTCTTCAAACTCAAGCTCACGATGAATTCATTGGAATATGATGATGGGTTATAATTTATTTCCTACAGAATTTAGCACAGGTGGCCTTCACAAATTTTGGAAAATGCGCTCACATGATTAATAGTAAATAAATACTTAATGCGACTGGATTCTGAACAGTTCAATTCCCCTTGAAAGCAACTCAAAGGCTAGGGGAAGCGGAAACCAAATGGAAAGAGAACTTACTATCTGAAGTCGCAGAAAATTGAGGTGTGATACCAATGAGAAGCAAACGCCGACTACCCCTACAATTGTACAATTTAAAGTCTTGAAATTTGACGATGGTCGCCCGCAAACGCGCATATATAAAATTGTCGAGTGACTCTTACATTTCTGTATGGTTCGAATCCACTGAAAACTCCCTACGGTTGAGAAAATTAAAGGCCATAGGCTCACCCTCTTGTGACCGAATCCGGTCCTGAGAATCGGATCCCCTTCCCATCGAAATGAGATGACATATGTCAACGCTTTGAAGCAATATAAGCAAGATAATTACACTCAGAGTAAGTCCGTTCGTTCACTGGCAAGTAGATGCAAGTTATAAAAGCAATTCAAGCGTCAGAGGAGCATCGTTGGATTAGTTTTTGTGATGTAGTCTATACTGCTTGCTATTTATGTCACAGCGTGGCACTTCGTTAAAATCTGCTGGATTGAAGGACAGGCGGTCCGCAAAGAAGAAAAAAGAATCTCGAGACGCTGCTGTGTGCAAGTGGATACCTGAGAATCCGACCTCCACTTCCCCACTAGCGCCAGAGATCGGCTGACCAATTCCGGTCCGAGGATTATATCTAGTACTTGATGCCTACGGGAGATACATCATTAAGGCGGACCTGGCTGAACCTTGGCTGAACCCTGCCTGCCAGGGTGGAGCCTGGACACATGATAGCTCCCGGTACGCAGGTACAATTCTAACAAAGACGATCCTTTATCAGAAGCAGGCTTCCAAAGCTTCTCACTGGCAGTATTCGCCGGTTGGGTCAGGTGTGAGGCGTGTAAAGTGCTTGATACAACTTAAATGATGTTCGATTATTTCTCAAGCAATTCTCAAAGGGGTTTAGATATATGTATCAGTTGTGAAAAATAGTGGGCGGTAGCCAGATCTAGTCGGAGTGGCTTTTTGTGTGCTCAGCCTTATAGAAATATCATAGTGGTAGAGTGCACGTCAGTAATTGAATGTGAGTTACCAAGATATTTCGAGCCGCGCCACAAACATCGGCTCCGAAGTGTTTACGTACGCTTAAAGAATCATTCTGAAAACAGGGAAATCACAGACGGAAAGGGAAATAGTAGAAAACTATATATCTGCAACTTCATGTTCATCTTTCAAGTACATGGGACAAACATAGGATCTAGTAGTATAAACTATGTCAGATCCTCAGCGGCCACAGATTCCAAATGTCCTTTTATTTCGCTTTTTTTGAATTAATTGTATTCAATTTCCTATTACGCGGTGCCTATGTACTTAGAACGAACGGAAAACCCATCCCGCAAGCCGGCTGACATACAATTTTAAGACTTCTTGAAAACATCACGATAATACAAATTACATACAGGATTTCGGGACGGAAGCCGTACAATTCACTTCGGGCCGGTGTTCGCCCGAATGTAAGTAACTTGAAGGACCTCTGGAATTTCTGATACTTATATACAACGCGCAGGCGTCTTGAAACACCTCGCTCAGTCGGAGTCATCACCTTCCAGTAATCTGTTCGACCATGCATTTTGGAAGTATAAAGTCCCAGTTTGCTCTTCCACTAACGAACAGAGTGGCTCTCCTCGCTATTGATTCTACTTACTACATCGGGAGTTCGGAAGCGAGTTCTATTTTCGTCCCGTACGGCGGGCACAGCTCTGAAGTCTAATTTTCTAGTGGCCTCTTTCTTGCCTTCTCTTTCTCAGACCCAAGCTGCAACCGCCTCCTTCATCCTGAATTTTGAATACTGCATCCCAACCGAAATGAGTTCCCGCACTACAAGATCCGGCATCTCTACCGACCCTCGAGCATATCTGGACGCCGTCAAATCACAATTCCAGGATAGGCCGGAGGTTTATGACCAATTTCTGAACATCATGAAGGACTTCAAGAATCACGCGTGAGCAGCCAGAATTTATAATGCCAGCTTCAGCAGCGGCACTCCCTTAAAGTACCTGCTGAACGGCTTCGTATCTCTAGCATAGATGCGCATATCGTCATCGAAAGAGTCGCGCGTCTGTTTCACGGACAACCATCGCTCCTCAAGGGTTTCACCTCCTTCCTTCCTGTGGGGTACAACATCGACGTCTCGCCCGAGAATGTTGTCATAATCACCACCCCACTAGGAACCACAACGCAGATCGCCGCGGGGTTGTAGCATACACTCGTCCGGCGACAATACCCAGACTCCCGTCCGTTAGCACACCGCAATACTACAATATAATTGTATCTCAACACCTCATCTCCGAGGTACATCCTATTGGACCGGCGGCCAGAGTTCAAGATTAGAAAGGGTAAGATGTAAGAAATGGAAATTCGCAATTCAGAGGGTGGCTCTGACTCTGATCAAACTTATGGTACATACCCTTTACAAAACTCCGATTAATAATCAGCAATACAGACATTAACTTGACCAAGTACAACACGGCGAGCGCAGCGCGGATGATGCTGATTTCAGGCGCTCTCGTGCCACAGCTACCATCCTAAAATAGAAGAGCGGGATTCGCCGCCATTGTTTTCCATCCTATATCTTCCTCGTTGGCTAGAAAAATCCGTCGCGCCCCACTCAAAATGAGCTCCCACATATCGAAGATCGACCCTACTAGTACGCCCGAATACACTGAAGCTCTAGCCTTTGTCATGGATGTGAAAAGGTATCTTCCCGAAAGGTCATGGAGAGTGTTTATAGAAACGTTGACGAACTGGAATAGCGGGGTGTGCGTGAGCTGCCTACACTGTCTACGGCTTATTTTCAAGCGGTGTGCACCTACTAATTGGCCTCGGTTGCTCCACTAGCATAGATAAACAGACCTTGATCGATAACGTCGAGCGGCTGCTTGCCGGCAACACATATCTCTTGGAGCACTTCACTACACTCTCTGACGGGCTCAGGTCGATTCAATCATCCTGAGATATCGAGGTTAACGGCAACCACAGGGCCAGGCATGACATACATATTCCAAAGGTTAATACATACTCGTATTTTCAGGCCCTGAACCCACTGGCCCACTGTCTTTCGGCGTATAACAGAGGAAAATGAAATGATATCTGCGGTCCGTAGAACCATCAACGTTACCACTGTTTTAGTATGTAGTTTAGTCTCCCTTAGAAACATTGAACATTGAACGATCGATGATGAGCAGATAGCAGTAGTCAATGGGTATTTTATCGCCCGAAGATGTGCCCTTCCATGACGACTTGAAATATTCTCTTCCTCTGTATACCCATAGGCAGCAGATGGCGCACCTTTTAATTAGCACTTGTTCAGCTCATTT
The DNA here is from genome assembly GCA_000827495.1 of Hypholoma sublateritium FD-334 SS-4. NCBI lineage: Eukaryota > Fungi > Basidiomycota > Agaricomycetes > Agaricales > Strophariaceae > Hypholoma > Hypholoma sublateritium. The sequence goes on from KN817567.1 coordinate 233,545, forward strand.
TCAGACTAAGTATCTTAAGGCACTCTTCTTGAAACTGGGGGAACACTCGATGAGTGAAAATTATTGGCGATTTGATTGGTTTTGACCTCTTTTTTTTCTCTTTTAAATACTCAAAGCTGTACTCGTATATTGGAAGCTAAGCCTAATTACTCACGTCTCGGTCAATGAGTCACTGATACCCTACTACCGGTGGTAGTCCTTGTCCTGACTCACTCCTAAAATATCTCCTCGATATCCAGAATATTACCAAGTTTTACTCTTCGTTTAGGAACTCAGGTATATTCAAACTCGATGCTAGCTGCATTAAATAATAGAATAAATCTGCATTATATCTGCTCTTTCACCGTGATGAGATGAGCAGACCGCTTCAAACGACAACACACATGGGTCTCCGAATCCCACACGCACAGACGTCACGGCGTCTGTTGAGTTTGAAGAACTTTGAGCGGAGGGGCGGAGTCCCCTACGTTTAAAGAGAAGAAATTTTCTAGGAGCTTCCAGAATCCAGATCGCTAAAAATGATACGCCTTCCATGGTCCCGCTGGGACTCTGACATTAGATTGGATGATCGTATCCCAACGCACTCTGGTACGCATAGCAAGTAAGTATACTTAAGTCCGATACATTCATCATGAAGCGTTGGCGGAGGCGAGCCCTTGCATTCCACCAAGCTACCACATCATAAGCACAACACGTGGGAAATGTCGCTATTGGGAACCTAAGGCAGCTATGGACTGCGACTCTCTTTTACATGAATATTCCTGTGAACGAATCGGAGTTCAAGCTCAAACCTTGCCATGAATCAAATACTGCTTACGCTCTTCCTTAAATGTGCAATTTTCACGTTCTAAAAAGAAGCCAGAACGGTCGGAATATCAGTGCAAGTACGTGTGCTACCGCGCCCAACGCCCGGGAGTTGGCACAATACGACGATGTACCGTATCCCCGCTGGGTATTACGCCCCAATATCCACAGTGGGGCACCGTATTTAGATTTGATCTAGAATAGCACCTGCGATTTTCTCATACATACTCTTTTTCCTTGTGCCCTTGCGGCTTTTTTCTCACTCTTCTTGGTAGTGACTGGCCGACTTTGAGCAATTTTTGACCTCACTCAGATAATATAAACTAAACGATAACAAAGAAAACCACGTTACACATTTCATTGAGTCCCACATCCGCATTGCACTCCCTCTGGCCAAACGGCGATCTCTTTACCGGGACCCCACGATATCAGATAACTGGGACATCAAATATCGTAGCGCTGTCAAGCCTTGGGAATGGAAAATATCGCTTATGCTCTCCAACTTGTGCACCCTAGTTCACCTCGTTGCGGGGCCACCACCTTGGGAACAATGAGGAGGAGGCGGAGCGGTAAGCCGGTGCTGTTTCCACCGAGGATCAGAAGATCTGAATGCGAACAGCTCGGGACACGATTTTCACTGCTTGAAGATCCCCACATGTCGGACTGATAAAAACAGTCCATCGTTAACTAACTACAATCACATACTGCGCCTCTTGATATGGATATGTAGGCTATATTCTACTAATTAACTGTTCCAAATTAAGTGACTGAGCAGGTACATTCCCCGTGCAAAAAGCCATCCCCAGCTCCAGCCAAAATTGCCAGAAATAGGACGCTTCTCTGTCAGTCCAATCAATGTCCTTATCTTGATCTAAAACAAGATCACGGCAAGAGGCAATGGTCAACTGCGATATGGGCATTTCTAAATTCGCACTGGCTTCAGTAAAATCCATTGTACTCTGCTACATGGGAAATCGAAGAAAGAAAATGATATTGAACCTATGAAACGGACCCCAATATTTTCTAGCTTTCTCAAGGCTGCTTCCAAGCGGAGGCGATGAGCACTTTGCGATAAGCGGCTAGTATGTACGTTCTCCTCCCTAGATTCGACCTATATCATTGACACCGACCCTCGTCAAAATTATGTGCGATTGCAACTCGCCCACAATATTTATTCCGGGCCACGCCCGCACCTGAGCGCACATCACCGACTATAGTCTGCAGCGCTACGCCGCTCGCAGGGGTAACGCGCGTCACTGGGAAATCAACGTCAGATTGTATGGCATTTTCAAACACTTTCAAGCGTGCCATAAGATCATCAATCAGCACTAGTCAGCACTGCACCGCCTTAGCACGGGTTATCACAGGTTATCACACAACACAAGGCCATCTGCAGTGTCAATAAATCCGCCGAGCGCTCGATGACGTTTGCCGTCAGATTTGTCCACTTCCAGGCTTGGATATATTTGCAGCACCATATGTACTACGGCCGAATTTTCGTAACAAGGATTGGCGACGCTCATTCGCTGCGCAGCACTTTAACTGACGCTGTCTGAATCGTCTCGATACAAATTTAGGAAAACGATGAATGGAAAATTAGCATAGAACTACAGCAGATTGTCATCTGCCCATCATCCCCATGGGCCTTCTAATGCGTCTTAATATAAGTAATACAAAGGCGCACAAGCAGTGTTCGCAGATATGCATATGGCAATGAAAAACGAGCCTTACCGGGAATGACGCGCGTCTTCCCGCGAGGCATATAGCACGGTGGAATGGGGCGCAGCATAGTCTCCATCAGCTTCTTTTACTTATATATTGGTCTAGACTTCGACGGATAGACTTCATGAGAGTGTAGTGCGCTGGAATCGATAGCATGGTGGTGAGATGGCACAGCGCATCATGGCAGGGGAAAAATCGCAGTGAAAGTAAATAATGGGGTGCCGCGCCTGGGTATCTTTGCTGGTCGTTGACCCATCGACAATAGCAACAAGGGAGAGTCTGCAGCGGCTCATTTCGCCCCACATACACTAGGAGAATCGCCCGCTCGGTATGGTGACCTACGCGAAGCCAACACGGTTGAAAATTTGCTGTTATTGTTACCATAAGGATTTGACGGGCGTGTACTGCAAAAAGTGGCGTATAATGCGTGTTTTCCAACATAGCCAGATTTCTGATGTTGAGTGGTGAAGATGAGACGGTGAAATCTTTTCTTGGAGGTAAAGGACCGGATGCCGACAGAAGCTTCCCTTGTCCTGCGCACGCTCGACCATTGCATGTGTGAATGCAGCTCAACCTCTAGTGGGCTGAGCAATAAGCTAACGTCATCGCAGCGGTGTAACGTCGGATGGAAAGTTCTATGTCGTTCCCTCCTCCGGTGACGATTGGGGGAAGCACGTACAGCCTGCCACTTTAAGTCCCTAAGGACACGTCCACGTTGGGTCCGTGTCGAGAAATATTGCAGTCAAGGACTCAGGTCACAGTTTCTCGGGCGACGGGGTCTCTACGCGCAGAAGTGAGGACGCCCTTTGGCCCTTTTGGAAGAAACACGCCTTCAAGAAAGCCGCCAGGGACAGCCCCTAAAAAACTGTGGAACACGTTACTTTGGCCTATGTGCTTTGAAATTGAGTGGTTTCTCTTGACCATAGAGTTTCTTGGTCGGAGCCTCTGTTAGCTATTCGTTATCTGTTTTGGTAGTCAGAAGCTATAATCTAAACAAAGAAAATGGGTACTCCCTCCTGAAAGAGATATCGCTGGCTGGGCATGCAAAGAGGATCGAAAGATGATGCCCATCATTTCGCTGGGCGCGCCCCATCCCGAAATATCTAAAAGTTGAATCTCCGACAGCAATGCCGAACAACGGTAGCACGTGTTTCCTTTAGCATTGTCTTTCTCAGTCCTGTCCTAAACATCGGACGTTCGCGAAACTCATGTATTATCAAGAAAAAACTGGGTTTTTACGCGTTTCTTCGCGAATGAAAACATCTTCTACGAAGTTCTGTATTTTGAGTCAATATACGTATGAGCATCCCTTCGTTGGTCTTCATTCTTACCGAGATCCCGGATGCATTTAGATCGTACGATTTGAAATTTCCAAACCGGACTTCGAAAGCGTTGTGACATAAAAAAGGTTGACATCGTGTTGGGACAGGGCCGCATCTTTTGCTCTTGCCTCCCACATCCCCTCGTGCAAATTTCGCGACCCTCCTTCAAATCTCTATAAAAGACCCTCTCAGGTCTACCAAGTTTCAGTACCAGCGCTCTCGTCTTTCTCGGTTTCGGCCACACCACCAATCTCGAGTTTACTTGCAAATCTTGCATGTACTCAAACAACCTCTGCAGCTCCCACAACTCCCATAGAGGCTCTAAACACTCCGCCGCTGGATTTTTGATCTCATTCTAAATCGTCTCCTCGACTTGTCGGTATAACTTCTATCTCAATGGCTCCCGTTGCAACCTCTGGGTACAACACCCCTGAACACGAGCTCGAATCAGTGCTCCCGATCCATCCCACCGCCGTTCGTCGCCCTCACTCGATCACTGTGGAGTCTGACAATACGCTCTACTCTGACGAACATATCACCGCCAAGTTCTTCAACCGCGGTTCCGAGGTCACTGTTGCCGATGGTCATTTCTCAGTCAAGCCCACCGTGCAGGAGTATGAGTTCCAGACCAAGCGCGCTGTGTCCAAGACTGGGTATGTCTTTGTCTGATTGTCGTTGCGCACGTGGACTGACAGCGAACCCCAGTTTAATGATGATCGGCGTTGGCGGCAACAACGGTTCCACGTTGTGCGCAACCATCCTCGCCAATCGCCACAATATCATCTGGCACACCAAGTCCGGCATCCAACAACCCAACTACATCGGCTCCGTCCTCCGCGCCTCCACCGTGCGCATAGGTACCGAGCCTGGCACCGGAAAGGAGGTCCATGTCCCTGTCTCGGATGTCCTCCCCATGGTCCACCCCAACGACCTCGTTCTTGGCGGTTGGGACATCTCTGGTGTCTCTATGGACAAGGCCATGGAGCGCGCCCAAGTCCTTGACTATGACCTCCAGCGCCAAGTACTACCCCACATGGCACTCTTGGGGAAGCCCCTCCCCTCTATCTACTACCCCGACTTCATCGCTGCGAACCAGGAGGCCCGCGCTGATAATTTGATCCCTGGCGATGATAAACAGGCGCACCTCGAGCACATCCGCGCGGATATTCGCAAGTTCAAGAAGGATAACGGCCTCGACCGCGTCGTCGTCTTCTGGACCGCTAACACCGAGCGCTACGCCGACCTGATCCCCGGTGTCAACGACACGGCTGACAACCTCCTCGCCGCGATCAAGGCATCCCACTCCGAGGTGTCCCCTTCCACCATCTTCGCTGTCGCCGCCATCCTCGAGGGCGAGCCCTTCATCAATGGCGCGCCCCAGAATACCTTCGTCCCTGGAGTCATCGACCTCGCTGAGCGCCAGCAATCGTTCATTGGCGGTGATGACCTCAAGTCCGGACAGACCAAGCTCAAGTCCGTCCTCGCCGAGTTCCTTGTCAACGCCGGCATCAAGCCCCTCTCCATTGCGTCGTACAACCACCTCGGCAACAACGACGGCCACAACCTGTCCGCCGAGCGCCAGTTCAGAAGCAAGGAGATCAGCAAAAGCAGCGTCGTCGACGACATGGTTGATGCTAACCGCCTGCTCTATAAGGCACCCGCCATCGGCGCCAAGGGTGTCCCTGTCGGCAAGGGCGAGCACCCCGACCACATCGTAGTGATCAAGTACGTCCCCGCTGTGGGCGACTCGAAGCGCGCGATCGACGAGTACTACTCGGAGATCTTCTGCGGTGGCCGTTCGACCATCAACATCTTCAACGAGTGCGAGGTCAGTCTGATCTTTTCTTCGCTATTTTGTCAGTGCTGAGCTCCTTTCCAGGACTCTCTCCTTGCCACCCCCCTGATCTTGGATCTGGCCATCCTCTGCGAACTCCTCACCCGCGTCAAGTATCGCAAGGTCGGCGAGCAGAAGGATTTCGCTCCCCTCTACTCTGTACTGTCCCTGCTCTCTTACATGCTGAAGGCGCCCCTCGTCAAACCTGGTAAGCCGTATCTTTATCATCCCAGTTGGTATCGATACTTACTGTACGCTTTAGGCACTGAGGTCATCAACAGCCTCAACAGGCAACGCAACGCGCTTGAGAGCTTCCTCAAGGCGTGCATTGGCCTCGAGGGAAACACTGACTTGCTCCTTGAGACCAGGATCTGGTAAATGCCCGGCAACGACACGTCGTGAATAGAACGCCGCGGTTTTGTGATACCTAAAATCTGCTTCTGTTTGTGCGGCCAAAAGGGCCTGGATAAATATCGGACTGTTAAATGTGATTGATCGTCTTCATCGTGAATAAAATTTGTGACCCATGGATGCCCCTGTTGCGTGTCTGATTTTGCGACGATGATGTACGGTGGTAAAGAGTTAGTGCTTCGAGCGATCTGAGCCATATCGGGATAATAAATTACCTGATATGGACCGATGTAGCGTGTTACTCATCAGAACGCTCCCTGCAATACTCACCGGTTGCATCCGGCACGCGGACTTCTGCCCTTGCGAAAGCCAGCCGAGCGCGCAAACTATTCTGAGCTATTCTGCGGCACCGAAAGAGCTCCAAGTTTGGTAGCAAGATACCTAGTGTGCGCAAGCGTTGCGGCATACCACGTCGCAGCCCTCCACGGTGTCATTGAGTCTGAAATATACAGCTCGGTAAACGGGGCCGCATCTGTTGTGGATTCCTTGATCATTCTCGAGAAATTCTATTTTTCGCGGTGTGGCCAGCAGACATCCTACGCATCCGAGCCATCCGAACTTTACCCTCGCAAAGTCCGGGGAGAAACGCGGGTTGAACGCGGGCTCCATTCTTGAATTCCGAGCTCGCTTTCTTCTAATCGAACAGCGTTTAAGAACATTTCACGGAGAATATATGTTTTAATCTCGAATGCTCTCCGGACTGATTCCAGTGAACAAAGAACCCTGGAGAGCAGCCCGCCCAGGCTTATAATAATAAGCTATATTTAGATCATTCTATTTGTAGTTTTTGGAGGTGTAAAAATAAGCTACACTAAGTTGCTTCCTTCATAATGCCTCTCCAAAGTCAGTACTAAAGTACTAACCACTCGTATTAGGATTATATAAATCGCAGTAACCGCTATAATTAATACAACTTATCTAATGTGGCTTTTCTTCTACGTGGTCTGGGTCCTTGCCGCTCAGTGCTCACCCATCGTATAAGAATGTGGCCCGCCACTAGGCTGGAGTGATCAAAAAATAGATTGCTAGGATAAAAACATGCCGGACAAAATTCGCTAGCAAGACTTCGCTTGATGTTAGGGCCACTTTCGAACCATGCGACCTATTCACAACACCTTCGGTTGAATGAATAAGGTGCAAGTATCCGATTTTCAACCGCTATTATCTGCAATCAATGCGATCTCACTCGTGGCCACAGTCGCTTGACTCGTCTTCGATCGAAATGAATTCGAAGCGTATGGCGTCCCTCGACCGTTAGTTAAATTGGAAGACCTCGTGTCTGAGGAGTATATTTGGCCCTTGAAACAGCTGGAGTGGTATAAAAGCAACCAGGGAAAATATATTCTCAGTAACACCTCGACATGTTTGTCTTCAAAAGTCTGCTCGTCGCTGCGGCGATCGCATCCGCCAATGCACTCACCAGCAGTCTGCAACAGATCACTGCGAATTTCGGTACCAACCCTACCAACGTACAGATGTACCTGTACCAGCCGACCGCGCTAGCCTCCCCTCCCCCGCTCATAATCGCCATGCACTACTGTGGCGGTACCGCTCAGGCATACTTCACTGGAACGGCCCTCGCTCAGCTTGCCGACCAGCATGGTTTCCTTGTTATCTACCCGCAAGCCCCCGCCTCCGGAGCTTGCTGGGACGTCAACACCAACGCCACGCTGACACACAACGGTGGAAGCGACTCGCTCGCCATTGCCAACGTTGTGCGCTACTTCATCGCTAACCACGGCGTCGACGCCACGCGTGTCTTTGCCACGGGGACTTCATCCGGCGCTATGATGACCAACGTGCTCATGGGAGCCTACCCCGATATTTTCGCCGCTGGTTCGCTCTACTCCGGTGTCCCGTATGGATGCTTTGCAGGGCCGAATGCGTGGAACAGCCAATGTTCCACTGGTGAGCTCATAATGACCCCGCAGCAATGGGGCGATCTAGTGCGCGCTGGATATCCAGGGTACACGGGGACCCGCCCGAAGGTTCAGTTCTGGCACGGTACCATGTGCGCATTTCGGGTGTATCTACTACACAGAGGCGCTGATTATAAATTCATAATTATAGAGACACGACGCTCTACCCTCAGAACTTCTGGGAGGAAATCAAGCAGTGGACGAACGTTTTTGGTGTTAGCCAGACGCCCGTCACCAACACCACCAACGACCCTCAGGCAGGCTACTCCCGCGCTTCATTTGGGCCCAATGTCCAGGGAATTCTCGCCCAAGGCGTCGGCCACACCGTCCCCGAGCATGAGACCGACACGCTCAACTGGTTTGGCTTGAGCGCACTTGTCCCCGGCGGCGCAGCACCAGCACCGACTACGACTGCAGTCCCGACCACAACTATCAGCACGCCTACCCCGATTACCCCAATCCCAACAACCACTGCTCCTGCAACTGGTGCGACTGCAGCTCACTGGGCGCAGTGTGGTGGAATCGGTTGGACTGGAGCCACAGGTCAGAGCACATTTTTTTAATTATGTGCGACCACTTTCATTGACACCATTGTCGACAGTGTGCGCCTCTCCCTTCACATGTCAAGCATCGAATGCATATGTGAGTTATTAATCTTCTTCTTTGTGTAAATTATTTATCCTGACATTTCTCGGTCTGCAGTACAGCCAATGTCTGTAGGTGAACGTGGGGGAAGGAGATATGCAACCTAGTATTACGTATCTCCCTCTGAATGTAGATATACACGTTGTACTATGGTTTTGTTGGGACCCTCCATATCGCATGGGTTATCCATCGCGCAGACTACAGTCTCTACCCACGAAGTACCACATGGCCCGCAAATTTTCGTGAATCCTCCTACAACAGGCAAGGTATTAATATACTGATCTCACTCTTGGGATCAAGAACAGACACCCACAGGATGACGTACTAACATGGGTATTGAATTAAACGCGTTCGTGAGGCGCTCGACTACTAGGTCACGTTCATTAGGTGAATCGGCTGGGTACATGCCTGAGCAATGGGTAGCATTCCGCCAACTCCATCTCCCACCCAGGATCTATCCCGCACTCCTTTGCAAACATGTCGTATCGGTAGATAAGCGCGAAGAGGTCCTTGAGGTACTTCTGGAAGCGCTCGTGGTCCTTGTGCACAAACATCTCCCGGGTATCTGTCTTGACTTCCACCCCAATATCGCGCAAGAGCTCTAGATGTGCGACCTGCTCCGACGAGCGCTCATTAAAGTACGCCATTTGTTCCACGAGACGGCGATACGAGCAATCCCGCACGTACTCGCCGGTCTCGAGGGTGCCGACAGCCTGCGCCGTGCAGAAGAACATGTATGCGGAAAGGGAGAGTTCCTTCGTCCGGTTGAAGCCGTACTGGTACCACATCTCTTGCTCGCGCCACAACATACGCTCGCGCAGGTCGATTTGCGGGTGCTGTGCCAGCATTATCAGTCCCTCCATCTCGTTTTCGTACAGGAGGACATTGATCACGGGTTGGATCGACCACCAATCGCCATGTGGGGCCTGGAAGCAGTGTACCCAGAATTCGATGCGTTGGTTGCGCTCGTTGAGGTACATGGGGTATTTGTCGCGCAACGCGTCCGGGAAGAGGTTCCCTCTCGCCAACGGCACGATTCGCGCTGGGTATTTGTTGCGCTCGGTTTCTGAGAATGAGCGGATCGTACTAACGAATTTCTCGATGAAGTGTTTGAGATCCTTTGCGATGTCATGATGTGGGTTGTTCTTGGGGAAGTAACCGGGTTGGAAATTCAAAATGCCTTTGTTCTGGGTCACAAACTTGAAGTTGGCCTCGATAATGTGCCACGGGATGTTATGGCTTTGATGCATGTCGACGGTTGCTTGTATGTATAGAACTATCAACGGTGGCGAGGTATTGAGTATCCACGAACTGAAGAAATCCTGTTACGTACCTTGAAGCAGGAACGGGAATCGAGATGGGCATGGTTTTCCAAAGGATGATGGTTGTTATAAGCACCAGTCATCGTGTACTCGGAACCGACATGACCGACTCACAGCGGCCACAGTAAGAATACCAATTCTAATGGCCCATTCAGCGCAATAGAGATATATCTCAGCACTACACCTGTCACTGCCCATTGACGTTACGACGTGCACCACTAAAATTGCCTTCTTAGTAAGATCAATGGATTATCTTCTTGTCCATATTCTCCGAGCTGAGTTGAGGTAGGGATAGAACGAGTAGTGCAATCCCGGAATCAAGTGTAAAGGCTGGTAACAAGCTCGTAGAAAGTGATTTCGCAACCAAAGGCGCCGCTACGAATCGAAGCCAGCAACCAATGCCAAGCGCCAACTTGAAGGCCCGGCGGCCGCGGCCGGCAAAGTTAAATCCAAGTGTCTTGCACAGGTTCTGCAATTTTATCATGCAAGGCTCCACGTTCCTGTATCCGGATCCCAGTTTCGTTTTTACATGCGAGTACAAAGGGTAGAACCCCGCCAACTCCATCTGTAAAGATAGCTGCGTTTCGCATGTCAATCGCCTTGCAATCGCCCGAAGAAATTGAATGTGTAGAGGCAGATACTAATTCACCAACCTGTGAGCGTTGTGAACGTTGACGTCAAACGTCCTAACGTCTGAACTAGTATGTATCTTAAACGGAGTGAATCGTACGGCGAACACAAACAATGGAGCAAAGCCCAACTTTATGTCTAAGCTGGATATCATTCCGCTCAATAGAAAATATGGACGACATTTTCTGTCCTTGTAATTAAGTACATATGTAAGGCTCACACTAGGGTCATGATACAGATATAACCAACAATATTCATACTCGCCGCGCGCCAAATGTCCGAACCCCGACTGCATTCCACCCATGAACCCAACCAAATATAGTAGACGGCAAAGTTCACTCGTAGCAAAGGATGAACGTCCTGCCCGTCTTGTCCGACAGGATAATCGCGCCCTGCGACTGGTCGATGTTGATTGTCTCCACCGTCGCAAGGTCGAGCTCGGCCGGCGTCTCCAGTGTGCGCACCTCCGCCTCCGCGTGCGCGCGCACTGCGTCTTCGCCGCCCTCCCCGATGTACTCGTCGCTATACGGCGGGAACGTGACGAACCTTAGACACTTCGGATCACCGTCCACCGGTACTGTCGGCATCGGACCCTCCGCGGAGTTACTGCCGCGTGCCGCGCGGCGCTCGTCTGTGTCGATGTACTCGACCCATACCGCGTGCCCAAAGTCCACCGCGACGAGCGGGCGCGGGCGGTCCGTCATCCCGTCCGGATCGTCTTCCTCCGTGTCGTCGAGCACGCGTACGACCTCGAACGGCGTGCTCACGTACCAGAGGTTCATCAGCGCGTCATCCTGCGCTCGCTCGCGCGTCGTGCTCCGCTGCGCAGGGTGCGCGGCGTCGTTGGTATCGGGCGACGGTGCAGGGCCGCGCGCGGGGCGTTTGCCGTGCGGGTCTACGGGGGGCGGCAGGCCATCGTTCCATTCGGTGTGGTCGAGCGGTACACGGAAGTAGTGCTGCGCAAGCACGAAGCGCGTGCGGTGCGTATGCGGGTCGTGCGCTGCGAGAAGCACGACAGTGCAGCTCACGCGCGGGATGTTCGGTAAGCTTGGCCACCACTGGCGCACGAAGTGTGCGCTCTCTGGGTACCACGGAGGGAAGGGGTAGGGGTTTGGGTTATCGCTGCTGGCAGGCGCAGGTATGATCGAGGAGGACGATGAGACAGTAGATGACGACGACGAAGAGGATGACGAAGAGGGCGATGATGATGATGTTTGCTGTGAAGACTCTACATTGACACTCTGTATAGGAATGTTGGCAGAGTATGCAAAGATGTTGTTCTGGGGATCGCTATCGAGGTCCGGTTCGGAGTCCGTCAGGTCGGTGTCAAGTATTAAGGGGAATATGAATTTTTTCTTGAGTGTTCGCGCAGGCGGAACACGGCGCGAGATAACCGGTGTCGAACGAGCATGAGAGAGTTTGCTGACGTAGTTCCGTAGCAGGGAGAGTGGGTAGAAATGTTGGTACGCCGCGTCGCTTTCTTCGCAATGTATTACGATGTGCTGCTGGTATAAGATACAGGACCAATTTGAAGACATGACCTAAAGAATGGTCAGACAAGTGATAATTATGAACGACAACTACTCACGCATTCAATTCCCGTATCAATAAAGACATACTCCTTCTTGTTCCAGTCTGGGAGAGCGTAGAGCCCGATGGTATTCGATGTCGAGACCCATATAAAGGCAGACAATAGTCGTTCAGATGGATCGAGCAGAAATACGTTCATCACCACGCCAGTGGTGCGAAATTCAGTAACATGGGAGAAAATCGGGGGATTTGGCGAGCTTTCCCCCGAAGGCCCGTCGGAAAAGGTAAGGCGCATCAACACAAATTCCATCACCCTATCATCATCATAGCTGATTTGTATAAGTACACCCAGAGGAACAAGGGCGGGGAAGTTACGCACGATCCTGTCAGCACCTTTGCCATGGTGAAGAACACCGTCCGCTCCTCGAATTCGACTCTACACTTCCAAAGCTCCCATCGCGCGCCGGGGTTCCATTCTGCGAGGCAGGTGTCTGATTGGACATCCCAGCAGACAACCTTGCCGCTTTTGGTGGCACACAGCGTGTAGCTGGAGGTGATTGGCGACAACCAGTCGACCTCCTCTCCCGGCGGGGAGCTCACGATCTTGTACCATTTCAGACCATCTTTCTGCATCTTTGCCGCGAGGCGACCTTTCGGAGCGACGTCCATATAGTTTGAATGTGAGTTGATGCCATTCTTGTGAGGTTCTAAAGAAATGGGGCGCGGTGCACGGACACGCCAGGCCTTTTCGTAGTGCGCGGCCTTGTTGACTGAATGAATGAGCGCTTCAGTGGTGAGATCTGAAATGCGCTGAAAGCCCTTCAAGGGCAAAGCACGACATCGCCGGAGGAGATCGTTCGCGAGCTTGCGATATACAGGGCGGGTCGTCGATGCGTCGTATATGGCTTTACAAGTCTGCAGGGGGATCCGACGTCAGCGGTCGACGTCCACAACAGTGAAATCGCGCCAAATGATGTGGCTCAACATGCCACTGGGTGAAACTAAGCCTCGACACTCACCAAGTGTAAAGCGTGCACGTCTCGCAGATCCAGGTAGGTGGAGATGTTGAGCAACAGATCGTATGGAAGGGTTCCAAGACCCATTTCGCCCCCTTTGATTTGCTTTTGGGGTGTGTGAGGAGAGCTAGGACTCCCGCCCAGCATAAAGATGGTGCTAAGATGCAGAAGTATGGCAGATACGTAGAAAGACAATGAAACCCGGTTCTCGGAGTTGCTCGCTGACTCGGCCACTCGAGTGTGCCGCTCGGCTTGTAAGTGGCCGTAGAATGTGCTTTGGTGTAGTCGGCGGGGAGATCACCACTGAGCACGGATGAGCCGCCACTGGGCAAGATGTGGGGGTGGAATGGAAAGGAAAGAGACGGGGGGCCGCCGACGTCGAACACAGCCGTGACCTCGGCCCCTCGCGGCGATATTTGATCTCCTTCACACAACCACCACGTCCGGATTTGTCTTTTATTATCCTCAACCAACAAAAAGGCCACACATGAAGTGCACTCTACTTGCTCAGACTATCTTATATTCCAGAAACATCGCTGAAGCTCGTTTCTCGGCCTTCTATACTTAGTGTATATGCTGGGACTTACTGGGATTGCTCTCCTCGGAAAACGCGCTCAGAGCGACTGGGGCCTATTATTACTGGCCTCCATGGAGCTGGCCGAGCTGTGGGACTTACTTCCGGTGGAACTGATTGCAGGCCACGGGTCTCTTTGTCTTTCCAAGATACTCTGGCGAAGGGGTGTTTACAAACCATTCACTCAAGAGACAACGGGCAGGGAGGGATCGCAGCAAGCGTGCGTACGTTCCTACTATTGTCGATGCTCATGTGCGCCCAGTGCTTCCCAAAATCTGAAAAGCTCGACGCGATGCCCTGTTATGTGCCGCGGCAGCCGCACCTCTTCCGCTCTGCAACGCAAGCGCAGCAGCTGCCCATCTAGAGCGACCTTAAGCTGCGGATATGAAAAGCATCTTTGAAGCCACGACGCAGTCGTAACACACACTAACACTGGACTCTGGTTTCTTGGCTCTTCTTTGTTCATTTTACAGCTTCGTCTTTCTTGATCACACAGCTTCGTCTTGCTGTTTCGGCAAAGCAAGTCAATAGACGTCCGTCTCTTCGCTCTTCTCTTACGCCCTTCCCTTACGGCGACGCTGGTCAATGTCACTAATACAAGGCTAATTAATTCTTTTCCTTCGATCGCGATGGCCTATGTTCATTTACCTCTCCTCTAGCGCGCCGGCATACAGTATATGAAATGGCCACCTCTCTGCTCCATCGTGCCAATAGTGTCTTTGGCCTGCATCCCTACTGTTCCCGATACTAGACGATGGTTTATAACTCTGCACTGTTGCTGCTTGCCCTTTCTTTCAGTCTCTCGCCTTGCTCAGTTGTTGCTCAGACCAACGGAACCGGAGACCGTATGTAAAACTTTCAGAGTGCCCCAGTCAACCGGTGTTCACATACTCCCGTGCCTACCAGTTTTCGTCTTCGCTCCTGGCCTTGGAGCTTGCGGTATTGCCAATAATAGCACGCAACTCGTCGCTTCGGTGTCGAGTACAGTGTTTTTCACTTTCCCGTAAGTGCTCGCACGCACTCACAAAGCAAGACCTGCTGATACACTACTGCTCCGCGTAGAAATGCCACTGAGAACCCAAACAAGTGCGTCATTGGTTTCCATTCCTCCTCGCCGCGTTCTTATCTTCTCTAAACTAGAAATCCCATCTGCAAGCACACACTTACCGTTAAATGTTCGTAGGCTTTTATTTATTTACATGTGTACCAGGCGATTCATATATCTCAATCCCCTTTCCAGCGGGATTGAAAACGGTCACTGCACCAATTGTCGACTACCATGTCGCAAATTCTGCGGAGGACGTCGGCCTCTCCGTTCCTGGCTTCGAAAAGTTCGCCAACATCACCGAAGGGATTATTACCAATGTGACTTGGTCCATCAATCAAGACGGAAGGGAGGGCTATTCGTACTCGTCGGGCAATGCATGGCGAAGGGGTAGTGTGGAATAGATCCTGGGTATGACATACCTTGTGGAGTGCTATCCATTACGCGTGCATGTTAAAACGAGCCGGAACGTCGAGACATTGACCTGGAGTATTGCATAATGAATTCATATATTCGGGCGAGGGTTCAAAGTACGTACTACTTGAAAGTAACTGCACAATTTTTAAATTGGAAAATACTTTTGGAGTAGCGGGAGGTCCTGCGTGGCGTCAGGCCTGTATGAGAGGAGAACCGCATATGGGGGTGGGAAGCGCCCGACTTGCGCGGGGGCGGCGGGACTCGGGAGTCGGGGCGATTGCCGCGAGCCGGCACGTGTTAATGGCAATACTGCATGTCGCCGCGCTCCTTTCTTTTGCATACTTGACTCTGACCTACTCGTACTCAACTCGTATTCGTTCTGCGCTTCTAAAAACTTTGAGTTCTATCAATCTGGTTGCTTCTCTCGTAGATGGGTAAGAAGAAGGGGTTCAAGGTCCAAGTGAGTTGCTCTACCGCAAATATTCCAATTTCTGTTGCTTCATTATACTACCCTCAATTCATATTTTCCTCAAACTGAGCTTTTGAAAGACATACAAACCCCGTCCGGAAAAGTTTGTCGTAGTCACGAAAGCATGGGGGGTGGATCTCCGACATGACCTTACTCTGTATCACTTCAACAAAGTAGGCGCCTGGTTTGAGATCATGCTCCGCGACAGATATCCTGGGACCTCTGTTCGTGCGATATATCACCAGAGATCGGTATTACTTCAACAAATTCCCGTCAATGAATCATTTGATATACCATCTTTTCCAGCACAGAAATCTTATAGTTGAACTGCCAAGGGAAGTCACAGATATATCCCCCTACCTTGGTCGACACCTTCATGCGACGTTTCTGCTTGAGGGACCTCTCTCCGAGGATTTTTCGGAAATATACGAATACAAATATTCACGACATGGTGACCCCGCCACGAAGAGTTCGTTTTCGAACATTGTATTCGCCTTTGAAAGTCGATTAATTATTGTTCACAGACTGGTCCGTTGAATTCCCAAAATCGCAAAAGATACCCGAAGGATTCTTCAGAACTCCATACCCCCTCCCTATCCGTGCATCTGATCGGCCGCCAATTGACATTGCAGACTATGCGTACCCCATTCCCAATGACGTGTACATCCAGCGCCAGGTGCTCGTTGACGAAGCCATCGCCGCTGCCGCCGTGGCCTCGACTTCTGGCCCTACTCCACCCAAATTCTCTTTCATTCGTGATGAACCGCAACCCAACAACGTCATGGACAATACAGCATCGACAAGTCGTCTTCCGGGTAATATTTGTCGGTCTACACTCTCTCTCTTCTCTGACAATGGATCAGAAGTCCCAGAAAAGCAGGCATCTTCTCTGCTGGTAAATCGTGGACAAACGGAAACATTATTGGCTTCGATCGTAGCCCAGTCATGCGTGAACGAGGAGGAAAGCGCACAAAATATCACTGAAGGGGAACAAGGTATGAACGCGATTTCACTACCTCGCCGGACTCGCCCTTGATGCTTGTTCACTGTCAGACGACTACAACCCGTCTGCGGAGCTTTTGGCAATGCTTGCGGATCTACCGCCTGAGCTTAACCCACTCAGAGATGAGCAGGGGTCGGACGGAGATGTTGGCACGGACATAATGGTTAAGCCAGAGCCTGTTGACGATGCACTTCCCGGTATAAGTTCTTTTTACTCTCTTTCTACCCTGTCTCTAAGTGGAACGCAGAGTACACGCCCTCTGAAGATCTGCTCAGCTCTCTCTCCTCTCTTCCCCCAGGAATCTCTCCTTTAGACCAACCCCCTGTCAAAAACGAGGTCGACGACGGTAAGTTTTTTCTTGTTTGTAGTGGGGCTGGCGCGGCCTCAAGCTTATGATATGCAGAGCTGCCTGTATTTAGAGTCAAAGACGAACCCCAGGATACTACAATCGGGCCAGCCCCCGTTCAGCGCTCCCCCGAATCCGACATAGAGATCAAGCCCCAGCCCATTGACGACCTACTATTTTGCGACTATCTCGCACGCTCGAGAGAAAGGCAGTCAACATCCTATGTACATGACCGCAGCCCCCCTGTGGATATCGCCCCCGTCAAAGTCGAATTCAAGTCTGAGGACTCGAACATCGATATTTGGATCAAGCCCGAGCCAGAGGACAATGCTCAATTATTGAACTACCCGCCAAGGCATGTCAAGGTCGAGCGCAATGTAAGGGAAGCAGTGGGTCCCGTTTCGCACACAGGGCATATCAAGGTCGAGCATGACGACTCAGCATCAAGCAAGCGTGGCATGCCATCTCGCATGGAAGCGCGAGTCAAGGAGGAAGCCAGAGACGATGGTCAGGACGGGTATCGGCATCCCAGCGACGATGGTCGTTTCAACAAGTATCGATACAGAGGGCGCAGCTCTAGAGACCCCGAATTCTACGTCAATAGCAAAGCCGCCTCAGACCGAGAATTTCGAGGAAAGCTGGAGCCCGAAGAAGACCGTCGTTTCAGGGGAAAGGACCATGATCGGGAGTCAACATCGCGAGATTATCGTGGCCACCGTGTCGACCAGCGTACGTTCTGCATAAATGTATACCTATGGTCATGCTACTAATAGGGTATTTTTCATCCGCAGCCAATGTCTATGGCTCACGGCCGAAGAGAGAGAGCTCGCCACCGTACTTGGAAATCGAGAAACGGGCAAGATTCAAGAAGGAGCATGGTGATGGTGAACCCCGAAATTGGACTAGATAATGAAATGAGACATTTTGGCTCATACCGCACAGAAGGAATCGTCTAAGTTTCAGAGCTAGAGAAGGTTATGACTTGGAGTTGGAGAGCAACCAGAGGACAAGAAACGGATCCAAATAGTGAAGCACACCAAGTCTATTTTAGGTTCTTTCGAAACGGCACAGTTTCATTCTGGTTTTACATATTGGCGCCGTCGGGCAAGAAGCGGAAAGTTCGCGGACGCACGCGAACTGCGAAAAGAAATGTCTTGATATCGAGTGGAGAACGATGTGTAAAATGTACATATCTTCAAGGTTCTTAGGCCTTCACTACACGTGCGGGTTGCGTGCGTGCCTTGCAACGCAGTGATGCTTCCGATGAAGAAAGGCTTAATTTTTTCACTCCGAATACAAACTCTCACCCTAACTCTCATCTCGACCCAGCCTCAGGTTCAACCTGCCATTTTCAACTCTATTGTTTGTCTGACTCCACTACGCCCCTACGCTAATACAAACATACACTCCTCAAGTGCGCGAAATATGCATGAGGCCCTCCAGATCCACGAGATTTCAAATATAATATTCAGCATCGTCTATTATGACTCCGTTGGAAAAAAAGCGACAACCGACATACTTGCGGTGGCATTGACATGTTGTGCCTTTCAAGAGACAGCCCTCGACATTCTGTGGCATACGCAAGTTAACTTAGTCCGTTTGGTCAAGGTCTTGCCCAGCATTGTTGAAAGATCTGTACACCCACTGCAAGGAGATAGAGATCTCGTCAGTTCTCCGAATCATTCGAAACATCGTCCACTAATGCTATGCTCATTTGTTTCTGTCTCCTTTGTGTAGGAAATGCTCAGGAAACCCACCGACAGAGAATTATCAAGATTCTTCTATTATTCCCGACGTATTCGCCGTATTGTGTACTCTCCGCACGGGATGCACAAGGACTGCCAAGATCTCATGATTCTGCACAAAATTTGGAACCTCTACATGGGAAACACAGTGCTCATTTTCCCCAATTTAAAACAGCTGGATTTCCCCCAAGGCAAATACGCTGCGCAATTTCTAGACATCTTTCTCGCGACCCCGTCCATATCGTTATCTGTGGCCTCCCGCAACCTAAATGCCACTCAATCTTCTAATCTATATGGAGTGTTTGAAGCTCACTCGCCAGGGTTTCAGGAGTTGGATTTTGGCGATTTTGACGAGATTAAAACCATCAGGATATCTGACAACCTCTCTTCCTTGATCTGCCGTATGCCCGACCTTCGAGGTCTATCGTGCGGTTCGGAGCTCATCTCTGCGGAGGCGATTCAACACCTTGCCAACTTGCCTGATCTTCGAAAGCTACGGGTCCCTTGTTCAAGCAGTGATTTCCTCCAACTTGTCGGCCTAGGTTCAAAGGACACGAAGTACTTTCCGGAGCTGCGAGTATTCGAACTATACGAAGAGAATTTTACCTTCAAATTGAGCCATTTCATCCAGCAGATCATCCCGCTTCGACTACAAACAATTGGCATCAATTACAACGAGCTCACGTCAGCGGGAGCCCTGCACGCGTTTCTGCGCGCCTTAGAAGACGGAAACAACCACGCAAGTCTACGCGAGCTTACACTGCATCACAGAAAGCTAGACAGGCAAAGAACGACATACGTCTTTAGTAGCGATATCATCATAGACTGGCCTATCATTCAACCCCTACTCTCTTTCCCAAATCTGAGAGCCCTCAAACTCGACATTCCGTGCGCTTTCGAGCTCGGGGACGCAGCGTTGCACCACATGGCGAAGGCCTGGCCAAGGATATACAGCCTCAGTCTAGGATTCATCGCAGGATGGGGAACCCCCCCGCAGGTGACCCTCTCTGGAATTCTTGATCTCCTCGCCCTCTGTCCGGAGCTGGAACATTTCTTCATACCGTTCGACACCTCCGTCTCCCCGCCGTTGACAATACCAATAGAAGCTATCAGGACAAACATAACATATCTACAGGTTGGGAACTCGGGCATTAAGCATGTCGACCATATGTTGCCAGTTGCAACTTTCTTAAAGCGACTCTTCCCAAAGCTCTGTGGCTTAGGAGGCGCATGGTTATTTGTTACCACAAAAAATACGGAAAATGCACAGCGGTCCTGGGAAGAAGTACTGGCCCTTACGAGGTCCGTGTAATATGGTATGTTTACATGCGTATATAAAAAATCATTAAGCTTCATGCGACTCAGATAATCAAATTTGGTTGGCAAGGACCGAGGCGTCGGCGGTCTGGCGGATAGTCATTAATTCTTTAGAACTGTGCGTTTTTGCTACGCGTTGTATCTGGGAAATTCATTAACAGTAAATCTACT
Organism: Hypholoma sublateritium FD-334 SS-4; assembly: GCA_000827495.1. Taxonomy (NCBI): domain Eukaryota; kingdom Fungi; phylum Basidiomycota; class Agaricomycetes; order Agaricales; family Strophariaceae; genus Hypholoma; species Hypholoma sublateritium. The sequence continues at coordinate 253,787 of KN817567.1, forward strand.
GACACCCAAACTGAGATTGATTGAACGATGGGGTGGATAATGACTACGTCGTAGTATGTGATTTTATCTCTCGTTCTTCAGCCCTTTCACGCCATGCGCTACCTTTTGCGATTACCAACAAAATGATGCCAGCAACTATGACCATAATACCTGCTATCAGTGTATATATTCCACCATCGCCTAGCGCATTCTGCATTCACTGTCAGCGTCGGGCTCACTGCACGAACAAAGATACTCGCCTGTAGAGGAATAGCAACTTCTGCGGCAACAAACCCGGCTACACCCCTTAGGAAGCTATTGGCAGCTACGGCACTGGAAGATCTTCCACTGTTAGCATCGACTATGTACGCAAGCATACTTGAGTACATCCACCTAAGCCAGGATTTATCAGTAAACATAAGCTATTGTGAAACGTCCTCAACATGGACGTACGCCGAAGAGACTCCGCAAGTAAACAAGGCGGCACAAATTGGAGCAATGTTAACTTTCTTATCCGTCGTCCAAGCAAACACAATTAAGCTGGCTGGAAGAACTGGTAGCATTATCTTGGCACTGATAAGTCGATGCTGAAGGTGGCTTGGTCATCGTTTATTTGATTTGTTTGAAGGGTAAAGAGGCTTACTTCACATTTAGATACCCCATTATTATATTGCTGGTGTTTCTGCCGCACGCGGTCGGACCATCTCCCTCCCAGTACGCTTCCAATGATACTTCCTACATCTCTACGTTAGCTTTTCGCAGCCGATTGTTGATGAGCGCAGTACCAATTCCCAAAGAAAGTAAGACAAAGCCTATATCGAGCGATTTGTAATTGTATGGCGCCGCTCCCAGTGTTCGAACCGTCGTGAATGGAATACAGTATGAGATTCCGCCGAAAATCAGACCTGGGCACCCGTCAGTAAGACGTTGCCGATGTATATAGAATGAGCACACCTGAAGCGCATAGTATGAGGACATTGTTTGGCCGACGAAATATTGCCACGGTCGGCTGAATTATTTGCATATGTCGCAATCCTATCTTTGGTGGACGATCTTCAGGTTCAGCACCGGCCTCCCGCTTCTCCACGTCCCGGGTGGCGTCATATTCCTCGGAGCTCCTGCAATTAGCTTGCGCTGCCTGCCGAAGTGCCGCCTGATATGATAGACTCCGGTCCCGCCTAAATGTGTCTCGGAAAACGATAAAGGCAAGTAAGGACACGCCCCCGAAAATTGCTAGAAAGTAGAATGTCGCCCGCCACGAGAATATTTGCGTCAATATTCCACCTATAATGGGTCCCAATGACGGTCCAAGGAGAGGTGCCGCGTAGTAAACGCCCATCACGCTTCCCCTCTCCTTGGCATCATACATGTCCTAATACGGCGAGTCAGTGTTAAAATTAGAAACCGGCACCTACGATCTCGCACTCACAGCTAACGTTGCCGCTCCGAGCGTAAGGACCGCGCTTGCCTGTTGATATCAACTGGTGCACTCGCAAAATATAAAGTCCGAAAAGGCTCACACCCATGCCCTGTATCACCCGCATTACAATTAAGATTGTCACTGTCTTTGCAAATCCTCCGACTCCACTCCCCACAATGAACAGCTGCGGATAGTGACCAAGCACATTAGGAAGCAGGACCTGCAGGTGGTACAATCGCGGTACCCACTGTAATTGAAGCAAGGTAGATACTCTGGGTGTATAGTGGTCAACTTATAGTTGTGTTTGGAATGTTAAAAAATATCACCTTTCGTCCATACATTTCCGTAAACGCTCCCCAAAGTAGTGGTGTAGCTCCTGTTACAAGAGCGTTCGATGAGAGTGTCCATGCAACCTTTTGGTATGTCGTATCAAGGTCCGCAATAATGTCATTAATGGAGGCTTATTTTCTCTATGAGCATTGGCATAAAGGATAACAAACCCAACAGGGCCAATAGACACTTACGATTGTAAATGGCCACTGAGATCGTAAGGATAAGTGATGCAAACGATACTATGGTTAACGTGAAGATCTGAAGAAACAATTTTATTAGACGGGCGATTATAATGTTGGTTCTTCTCACATACTTTACGGCCCCTTGACCACTCCCGTGGATCATCATGAACATGGACATGCTCTATGTCAGGCACAGCCGGTGTATGAGATGACTGAGATGGTGAAGATGATGACACCACAACAGTGTTATGTGGTTTTTTATCTGTGGATTCCTTGCCCATGTTAATCGCCCCTGAGAATTTGCGAAGAGGGGGAAAACTAGAATGGAAAAACAATAGCCTCCACTTTTAAGACGTTTAGAATAACACCGATCCCGGCATCATCGTATAAATGCCTTCGGCATTGTGTTCCGGTGGGTACTACAGAAGATGTTTTTTATGTGTGATGGAAATATATCTCCTTTGCATCGAGAAGCACTTTACTAGTAAAAGTTGAATAGAAGCCGCACTTAATGCATTTGAGTAAATTTCACTAGAAATTTACAAGGCGCACCTTTGCATGTACGATAATGTATTTGATGGCCCTCAAGATTGACGAGAGGATATGGTACACCCGCGCAGCTTCAATTTTTGAGGGGCAGATCTCTCGTGCCGAACTTGCATACGGTGAAGCTTATGATGTCACTTGTGGGAGGCCGACAGGGCGGCAGCGTTTGTCAGGTACAGTCCTTGCCGATTTCAAGCCGATGCCGATGCCACAAAACATGTAAGTGCGGCGCACTTTACCTGGGCCAGATCTATCATGTGCACTACCAGCGCATACACCGGGGAGGCATTCTGTTCGTATAAAAATATCACATTCGCAACCTAAGTCTGATTCCCCACCAAGCGAGGAAGGGGTAAATACTTGAATCAAACCTGTTGAACCAAACCTGGAATCGATGGTCCAAGCCACACTCGGGCCTCCGAGTCAGTGTTTGTTAACCTGAAATTGTCGATCTACCTTAGCTTAATAGGCGTTGTAGGTGAGTAAAAGCGTGGCACGATTGGGCGTCGCTCGATCCGGAGGTTTACTCTGACACTTAAGAGCACCGAAAGCCTGAAGACACGCTATATACCATGAACAGACGAAGCATGGCAATAATTTTGAAACTCACGAGTTTTCTGGACAGCTTGTTAAGGCCTCACATGCACACTTTAGTAGTACTCGGAAATTCAAATACTACGTACCTGGCATTTGGCTGTTTATAACTCTTGAGATACTGGCCCTCCACGATTCACGAGTGTTCGGAGGCCTGGAATAGACTTCATATCTGGGAAGTGGGAGTAAAGCGCCCGCCAGAGGATATTCATCAAAGGACCTAAGAAAAGTTTCGACGGAAGAGCTCCCCATAGCAAGCTTAAAGCCTTCATACACAGCCCCAGACCTCCACGGCTATTCGAAGGATATGCATAACAACAATAGTGGGAGTAGGCGCATGTGTAGCAAGTGAAAAGTGGCGTGAGTTTATCAGCTGAACGATAAACATTCAGCACGGCATGCCTGGTTATTACGGGAACGATTATAGAAGTCTGCCTGATTCTCAATGTCTCCAGATCTAGTACAAGCCATGCCGCTGGTATCGGCAAGTTTGGAGGATACGACGCTGATGGAGATATGTCAGGACAATCGCAGTTACATGCCAGAGTTTCATGTTTACGTCACGATATGTTGACATATGCCCTTTCGTCCTCCGATAGAATTGACAAAATTGACAGAGAACGTCAGACCAGTAGACGGCGCCTTGCATTCAGTTGTGTCAAGAGATACGGGATGCTAGAAGAGTATCTTCTAATTCAGGGAGATTTGGGACTGTCCCACAACGAGATTCCTGTAAATGCCACGATCGATCCGTCTGGCAGAGAAAGTCGATGCATGATGACCGGACGTCGTTGACACGATGAGCAGATGGCGCGCTTACCATGGTTTCAACAGAGTAATACACAGACCTGATGCTCTAAGCTCTCGCAAGGTGTCGAGATTTTGGAGCCCAATGGCGACGGTGAGACCGTTGATAGCGTTGCCAGTGGGTTTCAAAAAAGTGTAGCAGGTGTTCGCGTAGGAGAACGTACAGGAACAAGCTGCAATTCAGAGAGGCAAGGAGATAACTTCGAGCCGCAGAATTCATGGAGAGGGAATCAGACATGGCTTGCCACCGGTGGCTATTTACCGGTCGTCGGCGGGAGAAGACGGCGGACAAGACGGCAGGATTTGATTGATTTTTGGCAGGGCATTCGCCAAATCCATCTTTCGCGCGTTAGTGATTCCTATCTCAAAGCGTGAGGCCTGAGGCTTGAGGTTCAGAGAATCCGGTGTCGGCCAGACGCTGTTAACCGTGGCGAGGTCTCATTGAATGCCTCTTGGAACGAAACGGAGACGACAATGAAAAGCGGTGAACCAGATTTTTGATGACAGTTTCTTGATTAATTGACTGATGACTCGCAGTTCCCATAGTCAGAGGTCAGGTCTTCGTAGCAGAATCTTCGTAGCAGAATGCGAACGTGGAGATGATAGGTGACGGTAGTGGTTGGAACGAAGTGACAGGTCATTGAGTCACCGTCATTCTCGGATGTGTTGGCGAACATTAGGATTTCGTTCTCCGAAAAACTCCGCCCAACGTCGCTCAGCGCGCCTGAAGCGACTCACTCAGAGTCACTCTCCGCATAATCGAACGGAAAGCGAGCGCATTTTATTTACAAATACGTCATTGAAACTTCCTGCGCATTCAAAATAAAATCCACCGGGTGCACGATCATATAACCTATATGTATTTACATACTTAATTTTTCTTTGCTCGTTTGTGCGAAAGAAATTACAAAGAACTTCTTTTATCGGTTTATCTAGCCTACAGATGTTTGGCTGCTGAATATTCCACATCATGAAAGACATATAAACGGAAAACAGCTCTTCTATGCTAAATATATTGTCGAACAAAACCAAGTAAATGACTTCCATCTATTCGGTTATGCACCCAGTGATTAGGTATCGAGCAGGACCTTTCCTTGTAAGTCAAAATGCGTCGTACCTGGCGAGTAGGTCAGTGTCAGAGTGCCCATCAACGCGCCGGGCCAAGAAGGACGCCATACCCGGGCGATACTATTTTCCACATGAAGTCAAAGTAATTTAAGCTGAGGTGCATAGTATATGACATATTTTCGCCAGCAGTTTGCCTGTTAATTAGTGTAATAATAGTTGAATCAAATTCATCACGCCAGCTCCGAACAGAGCACACCTTGGTGGCACAGGCGGCTATTTTTATCAAATGTGGGACAGGCACATGCCGCACAGCCCTTGATCTAACGCTGTCCCCTGCCGTCCCCGCCGCTGGGCGTTCTAGAAGGCGCTGCATAGAACCCGGTGACCAGCGCCAGCGCCTATTTTACGCGACGCGCGCGGAGCGGGCTTGGATTGCCTCATGCCGGGAGCCTGCTAATAATACATACCAGGGTTATTCCCAAGCATACATACAATTGTGACTCGTGAGTTCAGCTTCGCGGGTGGACTGCGGGCGTGTGAGAGACTGTGAGAGACAGAGATATGGTGGGAATGCTTGGGAATGGCTTTTGAGATGCGCTGGAAATAGACACGGGCGATAGAAACCTGCGAAGGATTTCCTCGGGGCTTCGTTGAATTCTACTTAGTACGAAGGGGGGTATCAGTGTACACACTGCCGTTAATTATTGTTTTGCCATGATGGGCGCCCGGCGCAGTATAAATATTGCTATCAGCGATATTGACGTAGGGTTGGAACAAAGAGATTGTGCAAGAAGATACTCAACGAAGAGTAAACACTATCAGGCCACTTTTATATTCGAAGGCATATAAAAGTCGCGCTGACGCGTCGTTGCCATGGCCAGGCGGGAGGCTGATCGGAATGGAGACGTTGAGTAGTCGTTCGTTCGTGTGAAGATACGCAGTGCGCGGGTGGCAGGTTTGTCGACATCACAGTATCAATTTGAATTGCTTTGAGATGCCTTTTGGGACACGAGAGGAGATGAAACGGGTGGAGAGTTCGGAGGCGAAGGAGGTGAAGATAGAGTGGTATGCTTAGCATGCCACCTGTCGCGCGCAGTGGCTGCTGCATACATGATAGTGGGCACATAGACTGCCAGCTTGTGACGTGCCCCCATGGGGGCGGATATGAGGCCAAGGTGCCGTTTTGCGCGCGACGCACGCAGCTGCGTTGATTATGCCGCATGTAATTAGCCAGCACCCGGATCTGTTACGAAGGTGATACGCGCGGATAACATTCTGCTCTTGAAGAACCCCAGAATAATTTTGGGGTTCCCGTTTGGCTCTCCCGCAGGATGCGCTGGGGTGCGGGTAAAATGGTTCTATGTCAACGAGAGTGCTCGCCACTTGACACATATAATACTTCGTGGAGGATGTCGCGGCCATTTGGAAGCGTGCAGCTGAGGAGTTGATGTTGAGTTTGGAAATAAATTGACGGCATAAATAAAGCCGAGCTGTTTGTGCCAGCCTGTAACTTTTCCTTAACCCCGTCACTTATGACTGGGCCACTTATGCTCTATCACGATCTCTACTTGTACATCTAGCTTATCGTCATCGCGAGTACGTGGCCTGTCTTTAATACCTTATTTCACGCCTTGACCGTCGTCACAAGTTGAAACTGTTAAAGGAACGGCGCTTTGGCGTAGACGACCAACATACATCCTCCGCATCGCCCACCTGGACCCTCGTTTTAGCCCGTGGACACGCAAAAGTTTCATTTATGGCTCCAAGGCGTGCCAATCCACCCAATTCACTCAGCCCGAATGACTCCCTGGCCCCAAACAGCGCAGCGGGCGCAGGGATAACGCGTTCAGTCTCACCTTCGTCGGGGTTTACGCAATTCTTGACGAGGCCATCCAAATGGTTCAGTCGGAGCGCATCGACGCCAAAACCCTCGCCTACAATCTCGGATTCGCGACCGAGCATGAGCAATACACCGAGAAAACACACGATTTCACGCCCAACCGACCCGCGCCCGATACTGGAGACGTACGCAGGCGCAGGCAGCCGGTGAGTTTATTTTTACACGTCTTTCGTCGCCATCCACTTCTAGCTCTATTTGTACGATAATCAAGAGGACTCCTTGCTGACTCCTGTCTGACGTCTAGTTCGGTCCTTGACCTATCCGTTAGGCCTCAAGGATCCGCGGAAATACCACGATTCCACACACCGAGCACGCCCTCCAGTCCGATTAGTGGCCCCAGTGGCGGTGGCGGGCTGGGCGATTTGCGCACAATTTCGCGACGTGGGTGGTCCAAGTCTGCGGACGATCTGAGCAAAGTGTCGCCTGCCAATTTCCCACCTGTGAAAACCTCATTCCAAGAGCGCATCGCAGAATATCGCGGGCGCAGCGACAGCAACGCGAGCGCCGTCTCGCCGACGAGCCCATCGTCCCCCCCGGGCCCGCTCAACGGTCGACACCCCTTTCCGACGATATCGCCCTCTACCTCTCCCCCGCGAAGCTCCACATTACCCTCGGTGGCAATATCGGTGTCCGACTCCTCGCAAGATGGGACTGCATTCCCGAGATCTGCTTCTCCGACGCACGTGCATACACGCTCACACTCCTTCACCCCCAAGCTGCCGTCCAAGCTCGCGAGCCCGCGCTATCCTCCCAGTCCGCAGCGCTCGAACGACCGCGAATACGACGTGCGCGACCTCGATCAGCACCAACCCACCCACGGCACCCCTACGCGGGCGACCTTCGGCTTCGGTTTTGGCGGCAACAGCAGCAGGCCGAACCAAAACGCCACTCCCGCGTCACCTACTACGGCGAGCAACCGCATCACCGCCCTCCTTCCTCCTCCCACTATCATCGAACCTACCCAAGAGCCGGAGGCAGAGGACTGCACCGACCCTAAACGCTCGTCGCAAATCCTGTTTCACAGCGGGTTCATTAACCGCCTCGCGGATGTGCCGGCGAACTTCAACCACGCGAATCTGCCGCTGTCAAAGGGTTGGAAGCCGTTCAAGCTCGAACTCAAGGGATCGAAGCTGTATTTCTACAAGCCACCTGGCGACCGGGCGCACGCGATCAAGGAGCTCTTTCCTGTGGGCCTCGTCCCGCCAACGGACGAGGAGGAGGAGGACGTCAGTGCTCCGGTCACCACGCTCGCGGAGGACCCGCGCAAGGCAAAAGGACGCGAAGACAACCACGTGGCAGCGGCAGGCAGGAAGAAAAGGGCGTACTGGGGCAGGCGGACGCATCCTGATCTCATCCGCGATCCAGCGGGTGTAATAGAGAAAGGCACGTTCGAAGCCCTCACGCACGAGGCGGTTTTCGCGACCACTTTCCTCGCTGCGGAGCCACCACCCCTCTCAGCGGACGCTGACGCGCCACAGACTCCGCCGGAGAACGAGGCGAGCCGGAAAGTGCGCTGGCACGAGTTCGCGTCGTCCGTCATTTTTGGCGTTCCGTCGATTGTCGGGCGGCAGACCTTCGAGGCTGAGTTTCTGCGCTGCTGCTCTTATCTCGTCAGCGGGGCGGAAGACGATGCACGGAACGCAGACCGGGCACGCGTTGTGTGGCTGGCAAACGAGTACTTGCGGTATCACAACCAGCCGGCGGACGCTGCGGCCTGGGCGGAGTGGAAGCGCGAGACGATCCCAGACGCATCGCTCAGCGCCGAGAACGAAGGCGGCGCGTCGAACTTGATCGCGTCGACTTCCACGCAAGCGATGTTCCACCCTTCGCCAGTTGTCGACGCGGACTCGCCGAACATCGACATGTTCTCGCCGCGGCCTACGGATACCGGGAAGATGATACCTTTGCTGGATGCGCTCAACCTGCCTCTCAAGCAAGACTATAGAAGTGTCGACGGACCGCACTCGCCCCGCGGAATGGGAGGGGCTAAGAGTCATTTCTTATGGGGCGCGCTGAGGGAGGAGGGCCTCACGCGCGAGGTCCTGCTCAACCTCGATCCGTACCTCATCGCAAGGAGTCTGACGCTCTTCCACCGCTCGGTGCTCAACCAGTGCCCGACCAACATCGCCGCTGAATTCATCCTCGGGACCGACACCAGCCCCAGCTCCAAAGCCGACGCCGACGACTACACGCCCGACCCCGCGGCCCAGTTCGCGCCGCTGTTCGGCAGCGACGACCAGCCACACTGGCTCACGAAGCTGGTGCTCCTCCAGATCTTAGGCGCCGAGGGCGCGGGCACGCAGCAGCAGTCCCAGCAGCAGCAACACTACGTCGGTACGCCGGGCAGCCACCTCGTTTCGCCGTCTCGCCGGTCGGAGGACCGCGCGGGCCAGCACACTTCGCGCACACACGCGCGATCGGAGCTCATCTCCGCGTGGGTGCGCATCGGCGAACTGTGCCGCACGGCGGGCGACGCGGCGTCATGGCGCGCGATCGCCGCGGCGCTGTGCGCGCGCCCCGTCGCGCGCCTCGACAAGGCGTGGAAGCGCGTAAACCTGCAGGCGGTCGCGGCGATCGAAGCGTGGGCGCACCACGCGGCGGACGCGCTGCCGGTGGGCGGCGCCGCGCCGCAGCAGGTGACGCCGTGGGGCGGCGACGTCAAGGTGCGCGCGTGCGACGAACTCGCGCGCGCGCATGTGGAAAGCGGCGACGGGATGGTGCAGGTGGACGCGGTGGCGCGTGCCCGCGCGCTATTTGAAGAGTTTAGGAAGGGGTTCTTGCTTTGTCCGAGGAAGACGTATGTCGCGGAGAACGAGGTCAGCGACGATGTGCGGCGGATGGTCTCGTTTTGGCGGGAGATGGCGGCGGAGGGCGGCGGTATGAGCAGTCTGGCGGTCAAGATGCAGCGGTATGTTCATTGGATTTGAATTTTGACCGTTGGTGAACTGATATCTTTATAGGGTGGAGCAATTTATGCCACTCTCGCTCTCTGCAGAACCGCGTCGACGGGGCCTGTTCGAGCCATACTTCTGGACGCGCGCGTCAAGCCAAGCACATTCGACGTCCTTACTACCACTGCTCTTCCCCGACCCGCTTCCAACCCTAACCCTAATCGATCGCTCGAAGCTTATCCGCGGCCGCCTCGACAGCGAGACATCCGACCTGCAGTACCTGCGAAGCCTCGACGCGCAATTCAGCCAGGAAGCTGGTCGCCCGTTCAAGAGCCTCGACCCGAACCAGGACTTCACGAAGCGCCTCATCATGGGGCACGGCGGCACCGTGATCTCGGTGTATAATGGTGACCTCCTGCTCGTCGTGCAGAGCGGTGGTTTCGAGTCGGCGCCGAACTCGCGCCCGTCGTCATCCAGGGCGCCGTCGCGCCCGCCGAGCTCTTCGTTCGAGCATACGGCCGGGGAAAAGACGCTGGGCCGCAATCCGTCGATCCGCGTCAAACCGAGCTCGTCGCACGGCGTCGACCGCCGGCCGAGCGTGGCGCGGCGCAGCTCGCTGCCGTCCGTGTCGCACCTCAACCGCACAAATTTCGTCACCGCGGAGCCGTCATCGGACCCGCCGCTGCGCGTCGTCGTCCAGGCGGGCACGCTCAGCAACCTGGTGGATATCCTAGTCCACGGGCTGGAGAACATCTCCGTGTCCGTGGCTGACGATAACGGCGAGATGTCGCTGCGGGAGGGCATGACGCGCGAGTTGGTCGTTGACGGCGCCGAGTTCTCTCGCGTGTGGTGGAACGTGTTTCGCAGCTTCGTCACCCCTCTCGTGTTTTTTGAGGTATCTATTTTTTTCTCCGCCCTCATGCTTTGTTTGTTAATCGACATGTTTAGCTCCTGCGCAAGGTTTACATCACCACGCAGCCCTCGGTACCGTCACCCTCATTATCTGAGTATCTCGTTGTGGCGACAAAGAGGAATGAAGTGCTGGATACGATCAAGGAGTGGCTGACAATCGGGGGTGGCTCCCAGGACACATTGGACGATGGGCAACTCTACGGTGCTGTGTATGCGTTCTTGGACAGTCGCACAGATCATCTCGTCTTCAAATCCGATATGCTTTCCAATCCGGCAGTCCAGAAGGCATGGGAGTCGCTATCGGATGCAGTGCGCGCTGTCAAAGCTACGTTTCTCTCGCAGACCATGCGGCCTACGATTTCGCGGGGAATGCGCAACCAGCGTCCCCCGCCCGGTAGAGGGCCGCGCCAGCGAAACATCAGCACGCGCGACCCACCCGACTTTGACCGCATGGACCCTGAAGCGTTCGTCGACAACCTGGATGGCATGTTCAGCGCTGCTTTCAGCAATGTGACTCAGGAGGTACGGCCAATATATACCCTTCATCGCCCGAATGATAATTCAATTCCCTCTAGGACCTGTATATTACTGCGGATCTGCTCGAAGTGCAGAGCTCCGATCGGACGGGCTGGTTCTCGCCGCGCGACCCCGCGTCTGTCGAGGAGCTTGTGGAGATCCAGACTATCTACTCGCAGATTCAGGAGGTCGAGCCGTCTTCGCTCATCGCCGAGATGACCCAGGAGGCGCTGTACCGGCTGCTACCGCCGGGCGTACGCAGCTGCGTGCGCGCATACACTATCATCAGGAAATGGCTCATCGCGAAGCTCGTGGCGCCACGTATTGGTCTGCGCGCCCGCCAGGCGCGCATTGAGCTGCTTATTCAAGTAATTGAGGTCGCGCGATTACGGAACACGGAAACACCGTCGACGCCTCAGTTGATGAACCAACCGTGCGTCCGGTCAGCGGTTGAGGCGGTGGCGACGTCGGCGCTACTGAGCATCGAAAGCCGCATGCACCACCGGGCGTGGCAGAGTATTGCCATTGGTCGTGGGTGTTCTTGTGAATCGCTATCGGCTCTGCTTCACCGACCCTACGTGCAGTCGACATCGTCGGTTGATTCGTTAACTGTGGATATGGGTTGGCTCCTCGAACGCATGCTCGAGATCATCGCAACACCCGACGTCATCGATGCGCCGTCGCAACAAAGTCAAAATTTGGTTAACTTTGACAAGCGCAGGTAAGCACAGCGTTAGGTAGATGCAGCTCCGACCGAGATCTGACAATGTGTATTAGGCATCTCTGCAATCTGATCAGCAAAGCGTCGTGTCTTCCTTCTGCCCGGAAAAACCTTGCAGCGGAAGATATCAACAGGCATGGATTCGAACGCCTGAACAATATCGAGAAGGAAGTGTCCAGTCTGCAATTTGACCACCGTGGAATCAAGGAGGACGCATTTAAGGAGGCAGCGACGCAGAGCATGAGTGGAGGATCTTCCCGGAAGACCATCCGGCCATTCAGCAAAGTCGTGGCCATCCAGATCGAGAAGAACCGCAGAGATAAGGCGCTCCGTGCCCGCCTACAAAGGGAAAAGCTTCAGGAGCAGAGCAAAAACGAGCGCCGCGACGATCTGCTCAACAAGGCCATGCGGCCGCGCAAGCCCCTCTCGAGCGCGCAGAAGCAGCACCGGAATAAGAAGAGCATGTCCGCGTTCTTAAACTTCATGCGTCCAATCTCGAGTGCATTTGTGTCGGACACTACACCCTCGATGGGACTCAGACGGACGCCCTCCAAGCTTGACTTCGCGTCGAGCGGCAAGCCCGCGCTCGTGCTCAGTGTCATGGACTCCCAGGTCGCGCAGTTCATCAACAATGAGCGGTCGTACACGTTCCAGCTCGACACGGAGGATGGCGGGCACTACCTCCTGCAGGCGACCAACAAACGCGAGATGACAAAGTGGCTTGAGACGATATCGCGCGTCACCAAAATGGCTGCGAAACGCCGACTTACATATCTCGGAAACTCGCCCAAGCCTCAGCTGGCTGACCATATCCACTCGCACCCCATCGTGGCGTCGCGCGACCCCAAGGCCGGTGAGTGTTGTCGTGTGTCTACTATGGGAGAATTTAGTTGACTGATTCCTCTGCAGTATTTGGGGTCGAGCTTGACTTCCTGTTGAAGCGGGAGGCAGGTGGCGATCACGTCGCTCCTGGGACTGTGCCCATTGTCATTGAACAATGCTTATCTGAGATAGAACGGCGCGGCCTTAATGAAGTCGGAATATGTGGGTTTGTTTCGTGTTTGTCCACAAGATCTGTCCTCACTTCATTACCCAAGTTCGCATTGCCGGTGCTACGACCGAGATCAATGCTCTCAAGGAAGCATACAATAGAGGCGAATACCCCATTCGAGAAAGGACTGATATCCATGCTCTCTGCGATCTGGTGAAATCTTGGTTCCGCGTTCTTCCTGAACCAGTATTCCCGGCGTCTTCCTACCACGATGTGATGGAAGCAATGAGTCAGTTGATCCCATGCATTCGTGGTATCTGTACTGATACAGTTCTATAGGGCAAGAAAACCTGGACGACCGGCTGATGAACATTCGATCTGTGGTCCAGGCGCTTCCTCAGGCCAACTTTGATATTCTGCGCAGAGTGTCAGAGCATCTTGACAAGTGCGTTGCATCTGCATATTTGCAGTTTATTCTTCTGACCCGTTTCGCAGAGTCACAGATTACGAAGAGTTCAACCACATGACGGCCGAAGCGCTTGCTATCGTGTTCAGCCCCAATCTTCTGAGAGCACCTCAGAATGATTTCGTGATGATCCTAAATAACATGGGACTGTCGCACAAATTAGTCAAGGCCCTTATCACTCATGTCAGTATCTTATTCTTTGACCACAATCTTAGCATGCGACTTACCTTACCACGATAGTTCCACATAATATTCGCAGACGCAGATCCCGATGCAGAGGAGCTTCACTCTGACGACGCGGACGAACCTGATTCACCCATTCAAGAGGAGGACGAAGAGGACGAAGAAGAAAACTATGAACCTATGCACGACTTACATGATAACGAATCCTCGCTCGAACAAGGAAGTTCATATACCCCTAATTAATACCCTCTACCAGCATTATGTTTTACTTATTGATAACCACCTACGACCTTGGTAGGATGTACGTACCGTATAGCTGACCCACGGCACCCCCTTCGCAATTCCTAGTACGAATTCACTCATCTTCTTAATAGTTCGACTATCATGCCTTCTGCTACTTGGACGTTTTATTCACAGTAATTGTTGTCCCACCAGATATTTCAGAGTCAGCCTGGGGCCTCGACCTAAACCTAAACTGGATTGAACGTTGATCTGCACACCCTTTGGTGGCCCTTTGTATTCATTTGCCAACCGCAAACAACTGATTATCGGACTTAATGTGGCCACTTTCACAGGCAGAACTTGGTTTGAGCGCTCAGGTCGTTGATCGTTTCTCCCACTGCAACTGACATCTGTACCAAATGCCTGCAGCGGATAATATGCCGATAGAGGACTCGCGCACTTATTCACATCCATCGATTCGAGCAGATAGTCCAATGGAAGGAAGTAACGCAAAGACCAGATCTTCAGGTGATCATCGGACGGAATCGCAGGCAAAATCCACGTCGAATAGTAGCAGGAGCAATAACGAGTACGGTACTAGGACGCAAGAACGCCAAGGTTCACACAACTACGCTAGTATGACCCGAGGTTCCCGGGAGAGAGACCAAGGCCAGGAAGACAACCAGGCATCCAGAGGTGCCACCACGCAGACTTCTCGCCATCTTCAGAGTCGGCGTGCTGGGGAAAGAGAGATGCCCAGTTCAATGCAAGCTCCAGGCTCTACATCAACTCGCTACGCACTCGAAACTTACAACCCCCAGCCGAACGGCCACGAGGCCTTGACCAATAAAGGTTCGCCTCACTCCATATCGGAAGACGACGAAGACGACGACGGCGACGCAGTCATGACTTCAGTCGAGCAGTGGCACAGTACCTCTGAGACCGTGGAACAGCAGAATACACCCACCCCGCCACCCAGACCTCCTAGAACACAACCAACTTCCTCCGCGGATGTTGCGTCGCCACAGCCCCCGCCACAGCCGTACCCTCATACCGTAACGAAGGGCAGCTCAAGCGCCTCGGCTCAGGCGGCTGCGCAAAGTGCAGCACAAGGCCTTTCAGTAAGGCAGGCCCAGCGAGGCCACGGAAGCGGACTGGAGATGGAAGAAGCCCCAGTGCAACAATCACCAGGAAGCGGGCTTTTCAACATGGCAAAGTCAGCTATTGCCAGTATAGGCTCTGCACCTCCCCGGGACAGAGCGAAAGAAGCGTACGACAAATTACTATCGGAAAATCAACACTTGCAAGCTGGATTACATCGCTACAAGACCGAGAACTACCATCTCAGAAATGACTTGCAACATTTACACGGCGATTTACAACGGTATCGCGAGAAAACCAATTCCCTGACGAATGAGCTGAATCACGTCTACGAAGACCTTGAAGCTTCCCGGCAACTCTCTGATGTGCGGGGGAAGGAGCTACTCGGCGCTCAGGTGTTCTTGACGAAGGCCGATATGCTCTCTGTTTCGGAGCTCACCCAAAAGGTGACTGATCTCAACGACGAAATCTTCCAGGCAGCTGCATTGCTTGCTGAAGCGCTAAGCCATCAAGAAGCGACCTGGAATACAGACGAAGAAAGGAATGTGTCCAGAGACTTCGCGCTCAAAATAACTGGGGAACCCATGTTACGCGCATTGACGAATGCCGGCGATCGCGAGCCTAATCCTCTTCTCGTACAGCTCACCCTCCAAATCTTCCTTACAGAATTCTGCCGCATAAAGCTTGAGATGTGGTACGAGGGCGACGAAAATACCAACGAATTCCTAGGACATATTTACAATGAAATACATAAGACAGGTAAACGGCAATCGCGTAGCTTCTGCACCGTCTATGATCCAGTCTGACGTGTATACCTTTTTATTAGAGGAACAAGCTGTATCAGGCCGCTGGCGCGCAATCACGCACGCGAAGACACGCCTCTCGCCCGACCAGTGGTCGGGTGAACTCATCGGTAACTTGAACCATATCCTGTGGGTTACTTCCCTAGCCGCATCACCAGACTCCATATGGGCGTTCGAGCAGAAACTCCAACCGATCTTCAAGAACGTGCTCGACCTGCGCGTCGCGCTCGGCGAGCAGTACACCTCCGCCGACATCACGCCGTTTGGCTTCCCCCCTGATACGCCCTTCGATGCGGTATGGATGGAGGATGCGCTCAGCGACACCCGATCGACGGGTAGGGGGAGGCGGGATGCTGTGAAGACCGCGTCATCGAATAGAGTAGACACCGTTGCTGCGACTTGTGGAATTGGCCTGAGACAGGAGATCCCTCCGCCAGCGCGTCAAGCCAGTGTAGAGGCTAAAGTCACTCTACGGCCAAAGGTTATTCTGCAGTCGACGTTAGCTGAATTGGTGCAGCCCCCTACTAGGACCAGCAAATCGAGCCGGCCCATCAAATGAAGACATGGAATTTCTTGATGATGTTGTCAGTGCGTGCTGTGGAATTTTGGACAGTTATACTCCCCTCTGCGCTTTGGTACCTCGTAGATCATTGCGATAGATGTCTTGTATAAAAGTTGACTCGGAAGATGTGTATGAAATCTGTATAGTTTATTAGTCGGTACAAGTC
This sequence comes from Hypholoma sublateritium FD-334 SS-4, assembly GCA_000827495.1. Taxonomy (NCBI): domain Eukaryota; kingdom Fungi; phylum Basidiomycota; class Agaricomycetes; order Agaricales; family Strophariaceae; genus Hypholoma; species Hypholoma sublateritium. The sequence goes on from KN817567.1 coordinate 270,150, forward strand.
GCCTTCAAGATAAATTCAAGAATCAGTTGTGCGATTAATAAATGGACTGTCCATAGAGGACGCTTGACAACCCCGAAATCGGGACCAAATGTCGAGATCATATGAAGAAAATGGACATTCAGAATGTAGAAAGTAACACAAACATCGTGAAGAAGGAAAACTTGCTAGTATACAGGTGGGTACGGAAAGTCGGTGCGGCAATTTAAATTTTGGTGGGAATGCACGTAAGTAAGCGACATTCCCAGGCTTTCCCATTGGGGAACTCCGAAATTTTGGCCCTGGAAAGCAAGAATTCCCTCTTCTTCAACACTTCCTATCTTTTGCGTAGGTCTCGTAATCTTGTCCGGATAACAGATTGTTAGTATATCATGCCCTCGGCTGGTGAAATTTCGATGAACAACCACTCAGTCTATACTGTTGCGGCAGAGGACGAAAGTAACGTTTTCACTGCTAGGCCTAGAGCTAGCGAGTCCGACAATGGGACGCGGTTTTCGAGACCACCATCGAACAAGATGAATGGCCGACAAAGGTGGCACAATCAAACAGGCAATACGAGCACCCAGACTCCACCAAGCAGGGCTGATCTCAAAGGAACAAATAGAGAGTCGCCCGAAGCCGTATCAGAGATCGAGGATTTTAGTAGCGACATAGACATGTCCGAAGGAGATGGAAGCGCTTCAAGCGAAGAGTATTGTACACTCAAACAGGTGAAGACCAGTCCAACACTGTCAACAACAGTCTCAACAACGGCTACAAGCTACTGTCCCGCAATTGTTGATCAACGTCCTGCACAATCGTACCCTCTCTCGATGCTTCCAAGCGGATCGGAAAATGCAGCCGTGACTCGGAATCGTTTAGCGCGAGGACATTCATCCCCACGTACTCCAGTATACTTCCAGCCAGAAGCCTTTCAAGTACAACGAGGGCAAGGCAAAGATGGACCTCGTATTACGGAGAGCCCAGTCCAACCACAGGGAGGCGGTATATTCTCGATGATAAAGTCAGCTGTTATGGGGACTGTTATTCCTTGGGAAGGACCGACGGAATTGTACGACAGGTTGTCAGCGGAATATCAACGTGTGTCTGCTGAGCTCAACCACTTCAAGTCCGAGTGTCATGACCTCCGTAACAAAATCCAACAAGATCGCGTACAATACATTACCCTTGAAAATGAGCTCAGTCACGTCCGCCGAGAGCTTGCTGATTCGCGCCACCTCGCTGATGCACGTGGAAAGGAGCTATTCGGTGCGCAGGTGTTCTTAAGCACGACGGATATACTCTCCGTATCAGAGATCGCGCAGAAGGCGGCCGAACTCAACGACGAGATCTTCCAGGCTGCTGCTTTGCTCGCGGAATCACTAATCCATGAAGTGTCGAATTGGGCGCCACAAGATGAACAAAACAAATCTTTGACCGTTGCGCTTGGCATGCTGGGGGGGCCAATAGTTGACGCAATAACAAGCTCGAGTGGGCCAGAGATTAACCCCTACCTTATCCAACTTGTTCTTCAAATATCCCTGACACGTTTCTGCGGCGACAAGCTTGGAAAATGGTACGAGAAAGACGAAATCACCAACGAAGTCCTAGTCAACATATACAAAGAAATTTTCCGCACAGGTAATGCACAATTTTGTTCCCATATCGACTCCTTTTTCTAACGCCTTTGCCTTTCATTTCAATGATAACTAGAGGAACAAGCTGTCTCGGGACGCTGGCGGGCAATCACACATGCAAAAACACGCCTCAAAACCGACAACTGGGCGTTTGAGTTGAACAACAACTTGACCCACATTCTCCGGGTCGCCTCCCTACTATCTCCCACAGTTTCAGATTCCCTGTCGACGTTCGAGCAGAAACTCAGCCCAATTTTCAGAGCCATAATCAACTTGCACATCGCTCTCGGTGAGCAGTTTACCTCCGCCGACATCACGCCGGTCGTAGTGACCTCGGGGGCGGCCTTCGAAGCGGAGTGGATGGAAGATGCGCTAAGTGACGCACGAACGAGCGGTAGGGGAAATTTCAAGGTGAACAGTGTACCACTGGAAACGGCAGACGTTGTCGCTGCAACTTTGGGCATTGGCTTGAGACAACGGATGCCTCATCCAGCACTTAAAGGTAGCGGGAACTTGGGGCACGTCATCATTCTCCCGCCCAAGGTCATCCTTCAGTCGACGTTGACTGAAATTTTGGAGCCCTTCGTCTAAAAAAAACAGTAAATCGAGTCGTCTTGTGAGATACGGACACCTCAGAGTCTTCTTGGTATCATTTGTGTATATCTTCTAGTAGTGTTTCTTTCCTCGCCAGTAGCTGTCTTGTATTTTCATACCAGATACTACTTAGCAGTGCATAAAAAATGTGACTTCCCTATAAATGGGTAATATGTACGGTATTCAACTTGTATTCAACATAAGTCAAACATCAGTTTGACGGATATACCAGATTCAGAATTTCTAGACTCGCGACCAATATAGTTGCGTAAAAGAGATTATAAATGTTACATATGTAATACGAGGACAAAAGCGGATGATTGATGCAAGCTTGTGAGCACTATCTCTCAAGCAGATGTTCGCATAGAACTCGAAAAGGAGTGTAAAGGACACAAAGCCGCATTTTGATTAATGGTCAGTTCTTGACTGTCAGGCCAGACCTCCGAGTCCCCATCATTCTTTTCCTATTCATGGGTCGCGGGAACAAAATCTTTTTCAAAGATAAAGACCGGGTGAAGGTTTTATAATACATGCCAAAGCCCATTGTCAGGTCTGGATCATCTCAAAACCTCCTCCATCTGACGCCGGATCCTCTAATTCGACTCTTCTTCCTAGAAATTTTACCGTTTACAGATGGAGCGCATTACTACATTCAGTCAGAATTACCCTGCTGATCATAAAGAATGACGGCAGGTCCCCTAGATCGTACATTGGCACTTTAGTTTGAACCTTGAAGGTGAGACGTCTTCCGTCTGGTACATACCTCATCTCCGATCCCTGAAAAACATGTGCGCAAAAAAATCGAATTCGCAAATATTCAGTATTCAATATTCAACAGCCGTAAGAAGGAAGTTGTCCAAATCAATTACTTACCTCTGAGTCTTTCCATGCGATCTGCGCCTTTATTTCTGTTAAGCCGAAAAAGAGGACAACATCAAATGATACTGTGTAGTAAATGTTCCCCTGTGCGTTCCTCGCTCTCTTTTGAGGGACCATTGTCAAAGTCGCTTCGACGGTGCAGAAAGTGTCGTATTTATCTGCAAGAGGAACCCAATTTGGGGTAATAACATGAGGAAAAGTTGTTAAGTATTGCCATTATTAGACATACCAGCATCGATGTCAATCCATCTAGGGTTAATATCAAGGCCTTTGTAACACAATATATCCAATTTCCGCCTTTGTGGCACATCTTTTGTGCTACTGTAACAGAAACAATAGTTCCCGCGAAAGAGCTGTGACTCCGAAACTTGCGTGTTCTACAATGGATGATCAGATTGTCAGTGCTGATCAGAAAGTGATTCCATACCCTTGGTAAGATTACAGAGAAAGCATCACCCAAATACATCAGGAAAAGCTCAAAATGAAAATTTTGCACTACGGATCTCAGTGATACTGGATTATACAAATAGTTCAGAGTCGTGCACTATACACTACAATTTACTGGTCTTTATACAATATAAGGTGACATTCAAATCCAGATTTCTGCTGGTGCACAATTGTGCCCCAATTGTGTGCCAATTACGGTTCGTTCTGCATCTTCGCTCTTGGAATAAAATCAACATATTACTGTCAGAAATGTTCGGATCGGACAGCTGGGCRGTGGGACAAACATCGTGTTTCAACTACAATTACAACTACTGCAGCTAAAACTATGGCGTACTGTCAAAAAACTCCCGAGTATGAAACGCGCCGTACTACACAAACAAGGGCAAAAAGGTAGGAACATGTATGGCTGATAGCGCAAGTTGTCCAAGATGGATGATATGGTTACAGTGTAT